>VDFB02293942.1:0-25148 GCA_007258455.2 Sequoia sempervirens | reverse complement strand
TAATGCTATTGGTTGCTGCTTGTCATAATCATTGGCAGCAAGGGATGACACTTGTCTGATTGGGCCTAGCTGGGACCACCGCCATCATTACAGAAGATGCACTTGAGCTTGGAATGACCAGATGCTCGGTTCCTAATTATTTCTTTTGCAATGACTTTGGGGAATATTCTTTTTATGGCATCATTGTAGGGGATTGCAGGATCTTTTCTATTATTGCTCTTCGAAGCTGTGGGAGGTTTTTCTTGCTATATATACTTTCTCTGTTGATGAGAAAGGGTCTGAAATTTTAGAAAATAGGCTGATTTTAGTAAAGACGCCAGGCCTTTATTACTGTTTTATTTAATTGCAAAACTCTCAGACTGTGCCAATTGTTCGGCCTTTCTATTTTTCATGCTATTTCATCAAACTATGAACTGTGCTTTTTATTGTCTTGACACTTCATTTGAGAACTTCTATATATGTTGGATGCAAGTTTGCTTACCTTGACCATGTCTAAAGACTCTTCTTGGTGGTAGGAATGTATGCAATGTTATTTTATGTCAATGAATGAATTGTCTATGCTATAATTTGAAGTCTCTGATATTTTGGAACACTACAATACCATTCAAACCCTTAAATCTATGATTTATCGTGCCCATCATTAAATCTTGGCACATTGCCTTAGGTTAGACTTTCTTACTTCATTATATGCCCGCTTCCTTTCTTCCTCTTTCCAAACTCCATTATAGAAGAAGCTCTAATTTCCTCTAAAAATTTGAGGTTACTTAGTTTAGCCTGGCAAAAGGTCCCCCCTAAATTGAGTTTCCCATAAGACTCTCATACTCCTCGGGGCCAATTTTAACAATACTCCCATGATAATTAAGGAGTAGAGATCATCTTGGGACCCTTAGAGGACATCTAGGATTCATAATGTGAAGTGGGAAGTTGTGAAAAGGTTTTTTACATTTGCTACATGGTTGTTATAGTCATGTTCAACCTTTTCTCTCTTTGGAACAACAATATGGTGAAGTTTCCAAACCCATAAACCATGAAACCTTGCCCAAGTGGAGAATGGAAGTGGTATATAGGGTATCAAGACACCATCCAAGGAGCCATGGTGAATGTAAGGAGCTATAGAGCATGAGATTTCTGATAAAGTGAGTTTTGTTAATGGATTTTAAGACTATTGCAATCCATGATTAGCTAGAGCACTTTCTAGATTGTCATAAATTTCTCATTTTACTCAAATTTTATGAGATCTACCTTATGGATGGGATGGATGAAAGTTATTCTAATTCACGTAAGAAATAATACAAATTGAAATACTTGAATTTCATTCTAAAGAAACAAATTTGTAACCAACATATGGGGGATAATTATGACCATCATAAACAATATTTATGACATTTTTATATTTGGGCATGCATTGTGAATCAAATATTGTATTATAATTAATTTAGGTTGATTATATGGTTAAAAAATGCTCTGACCTATAGGATCAATGGTATAGAAGATAGTCCTTATTAGCCTCGAAAGCTTCATACAATTGTCCCAAAGATGCATGTTGACATTGACAAGTCTAGGGAAACCATGGTTATCTTTTCAGTTCTATTTGCATGGTTATGAAACTTGATAAGAATGAAGAATAGGATCAAAGGAATATGAGGTAAGGATGAACATCTAGGGATGAAGGCCTTGAATGATACAAAATTTATGAAGTTTCCAATAGAAACAAATTTTCCCAGAATGTAGAATTGATAAGACTCAACGATTGTGATGATAGACCTTGGTGTTTATTAATTGATTTGATTTGGTGATGAATAATTTGATGTTGTCTTTACTTGTTTGTAGGTATAGGATTTTGGAAACACTATGGATATATGTTGAGACATGAGGAAGGCATAGTATACTTGTATGAATGAATCTTCTATTGTTGCACAAGGTCATTTATGCTTGATGGATGGAGAGCTATGTCTACATAAGGAGGACACAAATAAAATGATTTGAATTTTGAGATTTAATACAATTATAGGGAGGTCTAGAATGATTTACCCTATCTCATTGTAACTTAAAGTTGAATTAAGTCATGCATTATAAAGGTAGATCTATATTTGATATCAGAATAAATTAATCAATAAAGGAAATGTAAGATCACTTATGTAGGAGGAATGCAATTTAGTTTTTTTTTTGGGGGGGGGGGAGAGATCTAGGAAAGAAATTTTGAGAGAAAAAATACAACTACAGTGTGGGAATCTTGCTGAAAATTGTCACATGCCAATGGAATGATAGTTCTCCACATAGGGTGGTGATGCATTTGTATTTGTTGTTTTGAAACTTGGATTATTTGGTGGAATTCAATAAAATGTTGAATTCTTGCATTTTTTAATGGTGGATTTTTCCAAGATTTTGTGATACTTGTGCATGTAATTTGGTAGTCTTAAGCAATTTATTTTCCATTTTCACATACTTAGGATCTTGCACTTATCATGTTTATGATTGTGTGAAATACTAGTAATGACTTCGTAGGTTAATCAATTTCATTGAATATTCCAAAAAAAGGAGTACTAAATCAAATTCAAATATGTTGGAAAAATTTTAACATCCAAAATTCAAATTGCAAGTGTCAACCTTCAGAATCTAATTTTTGGGAAATTGGATAAAAACCTATAAATATCAAGTTAATTTATCATTTGAGAGCTAACACACATTATCTAGCATTCATGAGCAAAAACTATTTTCAAGAGCAAGTCAAGAGCAACATTTTAGAGCATTAGTACAACAATTCAAGATCCAATATCATGTCAAAGTTTATGTGTGTTCATTTTTTTGTGAAGGATAACATATTTTTGTAGGTCTCCAAAGCATTCAAGTATTCAAGCAAGAAAGATCCAAATCCTCAAGATGTGTATGACTTCAATCCTTCAAGGAAGCCATTGAAGGGTGGTGAGTTGCAACATTGTGTTCATTCATCATTCCTTCATTTTGATTATCATTTATCATTGACATTGCCATTGTGGAAGTGGAAACAATTACACAGGGTGACTAAGGCAAGCCCCTATATGGCACAACATTTTATCCCTCTTTGAATATGCAGGTTACAAGTTTGGAAATGATCAAAGAAATATTGAAGGAAAATTGTCAATTGTTGCATTTGTTGGACCACCAACCTTGTCAAGGCACATAAACTCACCTACAAAATTTATTGATGACATTCCGACAAGTTTACAACTAAGAATTAGGAGCTCAGATCTAGCACCAGAGGATTGCAAAAATATTTTAAGGACCCCCTATCAAAGACCCATTCGCCCTTGGGTGATTGAGTCCCTCTGCACATGTTGAATCCAACTTTTGGTGATAGGTACAAATCAATATACACTTGCAAATTACTATTTTTGTTTGTTTTTCTTTGAGATATTACATTTATCATATTAGGTCATATAGTCTAATTAGGGAAGTCACTCCAGATCATTTCCAATTCATTCCTAAGACTCAAAAGGATCAGATCTAGGTCTGATTGACTCAACTTGGAGGCTAAAAGTTAATCTATACACCTTGTTTATTTGCATCCTAATGAAATCCTAGAAATGATGGAGCATACCTTAGGTTTTGGGAATTAAACTTAAGACTACCCCACATTTTTATGTTTCAGGGTTTAAGGTCTCAGTTTAGTCAAACACCAAGATCCTTTAAGAAACATTTGGCCACAAGTTGTGCTTTAAATTTTTAAATTGATCCATCCACTACAAATTTGGTTAGATAGATCAACTTACATAGAACTATTTTTCTTCCCTGGGGAAGTGGAACAAGCTCCCATGAGTTGTTTTGAATCAAATATTTGTACTCTTCCTCAATGAGAAAATATCACTTAGTAATTCCCGATGCTTCATGAAATGATTCTAGAATTGAAGTTGTTGAAATGTAGGAATGAAAAATATCCTAGTGTTGTGATAGAGCCGTTTGAGTGTCTCAAGGATCCTAATAATAGTGACTATAGACTCAAGTGTTTGATGGGATTAGTGTGGCATAAAAGAAGAAGGGGTATGGAGGAGAATCATCAACCTTTGAATGTGAATTGGTGAGGGAGAAAGTTGAGCCTTATGATCAACCCTATGAGTAGAAGTTGTAGGAAAATACACTCATTATTAGTAGAATATATTGTGGAGTAATAAATATTGTGAAAGGGCGAGTTAGAAGATATTTCCTCAAATTGCACACTTGAATCAATGAAGAGCTCATGCATCTTAGGATCCAAAATATAATATCCTTTGAAACATTCAAGGTATTCGACAAATAGATAGGGAAAAATATGAGGTTTTCTAGGCTTGAAAAACCAATGCTTCTTCAAAGGAATGTGTTCCCATGTAGGTGCGACATATACTTTGAAGTTCAATACAATATGTTTCTTTCCACACCAATCTTAAAGGGATTGATTCCCTTTAGTGGTCTTATTAGGAACCATGTTTTGGATATGAGTAGCACAACTAATATCTTCAACCCAATATCATATGCAAGGGAGTGTGTGTGGATCATACAACAAACCATATTTTTTAGGGATCTATTTTCCTTCTCTAATACACCATTTTTTAAAGGTGTGTAGATTATAATATATCGAAGATCAATCCCTTAGAGAATGCAAAATTGGTTAACATATTATTTACCATTGCCAATTCAAATAATAGTGATGTACTTTCTATATTGTTTCTTGGTATGTGACTTGAACTCATGAACCCAATGAAGGATTAACATTTATATCAAAGAAATAAGACCCACATGTGTATCTATTATAGTCATCAATGAAGGTAAAAAATAACAAGCCTTGTTGAAAGATAAGGATGGAAAGAGAACCAACAAGTCATTGTGAACTAGCTTAAGGGCTTTAGGATCCCTCCAAGCCTCCCATTTTTCAAACTTGTCCTTGGTATGAATTTCCAAGGCACATATTAAACAAAAACCATCAAAGAAGATTTGTGTCCATCCTCCTACTTGATGAGCTATTGAAGATAGCAATAGTTAAGATGATTGAATCACACATGTCATAGTCTACTCATAGAATTTGAATGTGTGAGCAATGCTATAGTAGGGGAATTAGGTACATAAAGAGAGAAATTATAAAGATGAGAGTGATGTTCAACCTTTACCACTAAGATAAGAGTATTATCTTCAATAATATTGAATGGAAATAGAATTTGGAGTGAATTTTACCTTCCTACTATTCTAGAGATGAGAATTTGAAAGATATAGAGAAGGTTGGTTGACAAGATAGGCACACAAAGAACATATTAAAATGTAATAGTGATAGCATCAATTGAAACCTTCCTAATGAGATCCATAGGATAATCATCTTCAATGAGAATATGAGGCACTAAAAATGGCCAGAACAAATAAAACTATTCTTTGTCAGAATCCATATGGTGCAGAGAGCTTGAGTGAAGAATCAAGTATTTGGAGAAAGTTTCTAAAGAAATAGGAGTAATTGATTTCCCTTTATTTGATTTGGAAGGATTGGAGGATTTATATTCATCAAAAGAGGGAATATTAATGTTTTTATTTTTTAAAATTAAAGATGCTTTAGCTCATTGATTTGCATCCATTGATGTGAATGTCCATTGTGACCAACATTCCCATAGTAGTTGTAAGTTTTTTATTATAGGTAAAACATGTTTTGCAGGGACTCCAAATCACTTTGCAAAAAATAAAACTACAAATAAAATAATATCAAAAAAATATCTAACCATAAGCCATCAACAACCCAACAAAAAACAACACACAAATGGAAAAGAGAAAGCAAAAAAACCAATAGTAGAGGACACACTACACTTTTTTAGAGTTTCAACAACTTCCAATTTCTATTGCTAGAATTTATCATGGAGTTTGACAAAACCCATTAGATATTTCTTCTTCTTGATCAAGTTTTTTCTTCTTGTTCCTAAAGAGAATAAAAATCTCCTCACTACTGTGATGGATTGTACATTGGCTCACCTTAACCACCCACTCAAGGTTACCTTTTATGTCATTGATGTCCTTTTCCATTGCAATAATTTTATATTCCATATCATTTCTAGTTTTCCACACAATTCACCTTATCTTTGAGATCATGCTTGATGGAACTTAGTTCTATTTCAATTTTTAACACATTAGGGATGACTTCCCATTTTTTCATTATTTTGATCTCCTTTGAATTTTGAATCTCCATTTGACCATCCATTTTTTCTTGCAAGATTTGTAGCTTCATATTTATGTGCTTTATCTCAACATAGAACTATTTGGTCATCCTATGTTGAGAATTAACTGTGTCCCTAATAGTACTCAAAGCCTCCACTAAGTCCTTTCTATAAATATATTTTGAGACCGAGAGGGGGAACTCCATTAGAAATTTCAAGGTATGATCAAGAATCAGAGGAAAAGGGATTCCCATTCTTGGTTCCACCACCTCAATTTTCTTGGTAGCTCTATTAGTATCATCGTCAATAATCTTGTTTACCTCTTTTGATGCCTTAAGTTCATTCCTAGTGGTAGCTTCATTAGTTTTCCTGCCTTTTAGGGATACTGATTTATTCTTTCCCCTTCCTCCTAGATGGGGGTTTAACTTTCCTCTTAACATTAGTTCTTGTAGCAATCTCCTCTTTATCAACAATATTTTTACCATACACAATAGTTGTCGACCCAAAATTATTAGACCATGATAGATTTCCCTTTCCCCCTTTTCATAAGAACCTTGGGTGTATGATCCCTACCCTTTCTTTTATTTTTGGTTGGGGTAATATCCTCCTTGCATACCACAGACTTTGAGTTTGTGGAATTACCATGAAAAATATGGATATATTTCCTAAAATTCTCCCCATCACCCCAGTCTTCTTAAGTCTCATTGTCCCAAGCATTAGAGGAATCCTCATCCAAAATTTCCTCAACTCTAGGTTTCTTTAGCTTATTAGGCTTCTTTTTTTTACCCAAGGTTTCCATGCTAAGGACATTGGTATTCATATGATTTGCAATTAGCAAAATAAGCTCTTCATGGATGACTAAAATTTTGGATTCCTTCTATTCTCATTTATGGAGTGTTCGAATGAAGTCAGGAGATATAAAGGAATGAGTCAATGGTCCATCTAATATTTTGAAAAAATTTGAGGCATTTAATTATATTTAGGGAGTCCTCCATGTAAAAATATTAAACCTCATGAAATGGACTACCTTTATGCTATTGTGGGTAGCTACAACTTTGACATATTGGTTGGTCTATGAACCCAAAGAATTGCAATAGAAGTTAAAACTATTCCCTTTTCATTTCTAAACACTCATGCCCTCCTTGCTAGCTTGAGGTTACCTTTGGTTTCCCCATCAAAATTTATCTTAATCCATTCCATAGGTAGAAGCTTCCAGTACACCCCCTCTTTGGACTTGTTGTTCTTGAACATGACAAAAATGTCAAATTGTAAATTTTGGCCTTTTACAATTTGTTAATCATTGTTGGACACTACCAAATTTGAGTTTTTGGACACTTTCTTTGAAAGTTTGATCTCTAAAATTCTCATTTCTGGCAATAATAATTCATTTAGCCACTCTTTGCACTAAATTTTTTATCTCTAAAGATATGGTTATTTCTTTCCTTCCATATGCCCCAAGCAATATGGGGAAGCAAGAAATACCACAAAAGGTTTAAGGAAGGATTAGGTGATGGGAACCACCAGAGTTGATAAACAATTCAATAGAAGAAGTGAAAACCCAACAAACATTCCAAATTTTGAGCAGTTGATCCCAAATAACTATGGAAAAATAATAATAAATTATCAAATGGAAATAATACTCAGAGTCATGTTCACATAGGGAACATATGTTGGGGAGGGAGAATCCTCTTTTTCAATTATTGTCACAATAAAGGATCTTGCTTTGGGATATGATCCTGAAACATAGATAAAATAGGTTCACCAATATGAAACCAAGGAAAATGTGGGTGTGTGATTTTGAATGGGGTTATGTACCTACACTTTCCTTGATTTCATTAGGAAAAAGAGATCCCCTAGGGAAATATTTGAATTTCAACCCTAAGGTGAGGTAATCTTAATGGAGATCTTGTTTTTTTCCTTATGACTAAGGACATGGTAAATCAACTTGAATCACACTTTTAGGAGAAAAACTAAAAAGAGCAAACAAACTCAATTGTGCAATATGACACTTGAAACAACAATTTTAACCTTAATCTGACATAATCTAGAAAGTTTCAATAGATCTAAGAAGGTTATGATTTTATGCACCTATCACAAGAAGCCTCTGTTGAGTTTCCTCCTGGGACTGATTTTCCCCTGGTCGAATGGGTCTTGCTACAGGGGTTCAAAATCTACTTTTATAGTCCTCTGCTCTTGGATCTGCACTCTCGATTCCTTTGGGTTTCATAGTCAAAATTTATAATTAAATTCTAAAAGTGAGTTTTCGTGGCTTGATGACAATGTTGACAACTTTGAAAACTTTGTGAAATTGTACTTTTGATGAATCTTCAATCCTTCTTCAACCTAAGATCAACAACACACACAAGAGGGAAAAATTGTTTGTTTTTGGTGAATGGGGGTTTACCTTGGTCAAACCCCATTTTGGTAAATAAACCTTGAAATGAAATGAAACATGAATGAAAGGAATGATGAATGAACATTAGCTATGTTGCAACTCACCAAACCCTTGAATGAAACCCTTGAAGTACTGAAATCTAACACATCTCTCCAAGGTCTTGATCTTGCATAAAATAGCTTGATTGGATGTTTATCATTAGGTTCTATAATATTCTTGTCCACACCAACTTTATCTAGAAGATCAATGCTACAAACATTAAGACATGATCCATTGTCTATGAGGGTATGCCTAAATCTGGTTTTTTTAATGACCACCTTTATCATTAAGGCTTCATGTTTATTTTGGATCTCAAGCGAGGGTAATTCATGTTGAGGGAATGTAATACCCAATTTTTTTACTTGCATACAATCAAACAAGGCAGTTACATCATTCAGTTTAATAGAAGTCGAGACATCAATCTTTTGCAAAGCCTCTTGGAGCATCTTGTGGTATGTAGGTGATGTTTGAATCAACTTCCAAAGGGAAATCTTCACTGGGGTATTACAAAGTTTCTCAACAAGATCAAATTATTTACCACTATGCCGAGGAATATTAGGTGGGGGTGGGATATATGATTGAGGTAATGGGATGGATATTGGTGTTTGTTTTGGTTGCTTATTATTTCTAGTGTTATATGTGTGAGCAACTACGTGATAACTTGTTTGCTGTAACATATGATTACTAGTGAGTTGTTTTGCAAAGTTTAGGATATGGATAGGAGGTTTACGAGGTACTATAATGAGAGGTACTTTAGGAGGTCCAATAATTAAAAGAGATCCAAGAGTCAATTGTGTATTCATAACCTCAATAGAGTTAACTATTTGTTGGCAATCTTCTATCGATGAGGGATATAATGACAATTTAGCATCTTTATATATGCAATCCATCGAGTACTGTATTTTGAAAATTAATGATTTCATCCTCTTGTGCCACAATATCTTCCCAAGTAGGAGAGGTATTGGGAGATAAACAAACAAGATTCTCATGACACTCAATGATTGGATCTTCTAACACCACGATACCTTCTTCACAAGTAGGTGAGGTATTAGGAGAAGAACAAACATGATTTTCAATGATTGCATTTTGTTGCACCAAGATAACCTCACACATAGGAGAGATAGTGGGAGAAGGATCAATGAAAAATAAAAAAGGAATAAATGAACTCATTTTCACATGCTTGTAACAAAAAATATTTGAAATGCTTAACAAGATTTGACAATAGAACATGAATTATGAAAACACAAGATTTTTGCAATGAGAACATTGTGTTATGTCCTATGGTTCAAGATAGCAATTGTTTTAGCAAAACACATAGTTACAAGACTGATCTTCAAATTTTGAGGCTAGATCTGGGTAGAGACTAGAGACAAGATTTTGTACATAAATTTGGGCTTGATTTGGCTAGACAAGGGTGCTCATGGTGCCTATTTTTGGTGAGGAAATTTAACAAATTCAAAATCTAGCAATCATTTACAATGTCTAAGGGTCCTATGCTTCAAAGGTTCAAGTCTAGAAGTGAATAGATTTCTAGAAATGCACCAAAACCTATTTTTTCTATATGAAGCACATGTATGCATGTATTTTTGGATATTTTTAGGACAATTGAATATGTTCAAAATAAAAAATTCTAAAAATCAAATTCTATAATTGACGTATTTTTTCAAAAAATACAAAAATGTAATGCTTTTTGATCTTTTGGAATGAAAATACTATGCAATTTTGTCAAATTTCAGTGTTTTCACCAAAATATGCATGCATAAATGATAAAATAATTTTGTAATTAATTTACTCAATGAAAATAATTTAGATCTAAGCCCTAGACATAGAAAATTAGATTTGATTTTTTTTGCAATTTTTCCAGATTATTTTTCAATTTTTATGATGAAAAACTAATGAAAATGGATAGCTTTTTTTAACATAAATACAAATTGTCACCCAGATTTTTGAATGACCAAGGTTTTAAATTCAATTTTCAGATTTTATGCATTGAAAAATTATGAAAATTGCAAGTATAAGATATGTTAGGTTCACCAAAATGTTTAGTTGAAAAAGGGGTCCTAGGTCTAATGCATAGATCACTAAGATCAAGCCTTTTTCAATGAACATTGGGATGCAAATCAGAAAGGAATTTATATTGAACTTCAACCTTGTAGGTGAGTCAATCACCCTTGGATATGATCCTTTAATTCCCTAGAAATTTATTGGAATTGGTTGTGCTTAATTGACTTGATGAAACTACGTGACCTAATATGTAAATGTAAATTTTTAGCAATAGGGAAACTGTAAAACCAAATTTCAATAGTAGATTTGGAAAGGGAAGAGATTTGTGCACCTGCCATACAAATTTGGAGTTGATTTTGTTGGGCTAAGTCACCTAGGGAAACTATTCGCTAGTAACTCAATTTGAAACTTGTCTTCATAGTCCTCGTTGTCTGATTAAAGGCTTCTTCCTTCTAGATCTCACTATCGGATCTTCATCAAATGCTAAGATAATTGAGTTTATGTATCTTTTCAAGTTGTAGGGTTTTAAGGCAACAATTAATAAATGATCTTCAATCTCCCTCCAATCTTCCCTAGATCTAAAACCTGCACATCCAAAGAGAGAGGAAGGTTTCGGTGTTTCGACCTCCACAATGGAAAAGTTGATGAAAGATGTTTTACTTTTGAGGGATAGAGGCTAAATGACAAATGAATGACGAATCAACAATGAATTGCAACTCACCACTTAAATCTCATTCCTTGGATAAAAGTCATGCACATCGCCACAAGGCTTGATTGTTGTTTGGCTTGATTTTCTTGAAAGAACTACAAGGATTAGTACAAATAAAATGATAGCATAAACATGAATAAACTCACATGAAACTTGACATGATGCTTCAATATTGAAATGCTACCATAAATTTTCTCTTGAATGCTCTTGAATTGATCTTGAAGTATAATGATTGCTCTTCTTGTTCCTTAGATTTCAAATGATGAAATGATTATGTATTTATATCCAATTAATCTAATTTCCCAAAAAATAAATCTTGATGGCTGACATTTGACATTTGAAATTCAAATAATAAAATTCCAACTTCGAAATATTAAAATTTGGATGAAAAATAGGACTAAGTCGCCCGGGGAAACTTTGTACCAACCTTATTTTGTGGGATGAAGTATGGAGAAAAATATTAAATGTTTCTTAGGTTTTGCATAGTGTATTGCCCCTCATGATACTGTTCCCTTTTGTTACTATGTGGATACTGTTTACATTTGTTACAGACTCAAGATGACATGGGTGATTGTTTTTCCTATTTGAGCTTATGTGTTTTGCTTGGATACACTTGATGGTGTTTTATGATGTTGATAATATAATGATGCATGGTACCATCTTTCCTGATTATGCTATATTGTGTGACTATGTAAATTGTTTAATACTCATCTCATGATGTGTAGGATGTTGTGCTGATGTTTGACTTTTGGGTGAGGGGGACGGTGTTGCATCGCTCATACGTGAGCGCCCTGCCACACCACAATTCTCCCTCACAATGTGTTTGACAGTAGATATATATATATATGTTGTTCCAACACTTGTTTTTATGCAGGACTACAGGTACCAGGCACCGACTCCACCTACATCGTCAGGTCTGAGCGTGCCCAATATACCTAATGGTTATGACGTGGTTTAAGGATTTGACAAGGAAGTGTCCATGTCTGTGTCTGTCGTCTGTCAGTATTTCGTCTTGTTATGGTATCGTACTGTTTCATGATTGATCATTTTAAGTCGTAAATCTTGATGTGTTTATCATGTTATTTGGATGTGTATCAATCTGGATAATTGGTAAATTAATGCAGTGCTTGTATTAGGCATAGTCGTTGCTTATGTCCATTTAGGCCTTGTCTTGAAGCTTCATAGCTTATTTTTATAATATGGATTTGATAAATTAAATTATTAAATTTTAATAATTTAAATATTAGATTAATGTAAAGTTTAAACTATATTGAAATTTAAATGAAACACAAAATTGCATAATGTTCATTTTAATTCAAATTCACAAAGTTTATGATTTAAATTTAAATTACTTGATAAGTTTTAAATATTAGATTTGATGGAGGGATGTAATATAATATTACCCCTAAAGTAAATTTTTAAAATAAATTCAAATAATAAATAATAATTAGATGTATATGTATTTATATAATTATATTAAAAATTTAGCCACCCGAGTCTTCATTAAATTTAATAAGCATGAATTAATACGGGTTAAATTAGTTTTGAGTAAATCAATTTAACATCGTAATTCTTTCCGTTACTGCAGTGAGAATAGTGGGGGTAGATTTCTATTTTTCTAAATTCCTCCAAGTGTTAAGCAGGGTAAACATAAGATGCCAAGTGTAAACTGGCTTCAGCGAGAAACCTTGGATTTTTTTTCCGCAATTTATTGGGGAGTGATGGAGAAAAAAGGGACGGAATAATTTGGTGGGAAAAGAAAAAAAAAAGAAAATTCTTGGCGAGAGGATATTAAGGGAAAAGAGGGAGTTCTGGGAGGAATTTCAGCATAACCCATCTCCAACACCAAATCCTTGAGGTTGGTCCCTTTAACATTTGTTTATTGTAAGTTAAAATAACTGGGACTATATGTATTCTATTTCTTTCTTTGTTTCATGCGTTAATTTCTTTTGAATTCCTTCATTATTTTTTCATTGGCTACTATCTTTGTGCCAGCCTAGTGGCGTTAGTTGTTCAACCTTCTTCTTTTGAATAAATGTCTTCTTGATACCATGAAAATCATTCATAATTTTGCTGACTAGAAATACTTGTGTCATCTGCAGCATTTAAACAAAATAGGAAGTTTAAAGGTTTAAATCACCTTCTTGATTTATTTATTTATTTTACTATCAAGCTACCACAAATGGTCAATGCATTTTTAGGAAACACCAAAAGGGGGTGAAGGTAATTTATATCGCTATTCTTCATGCTCTATTTTAGTTTAACCCCACCCATGTTTATTCTTTGGCTGCAAACCCTTTACTCCCTTCACCTTTGACGTTGGGGTATTTCTTTTACTGTTATATATTTTATATAATCTCCCTAATACTTTTTGTGACCTATCTTAGCTGCAGAATTTAGACTCTGTAGGATGCTCAAATTTTTAATAATCTTCCAAATACCCTCCACAACTTCATCACTTCAAACATAAATGACTGTAGAGGCATGAATCATCTCCCTCATCCTTTTAACAATCTCTTTCAGCTGTAGCACTTCTTTATAGGAAATTGTGGGGGCATTAAAAAGCCTTCTTGAGCCCATTCAAGCCTGTCACACCTCATCTCCTATGTTAGAAATCCTAATCGGAAGTACAGAGGATGCTGGAAAGGTATGTGAAATCTGGTGCAAAAATCTGGCTTACACCGTCAATTACATTTCCTTGAAATGATATAGAGACCAAAAATAAAGCACCATGATAAGTTCCATGATTCTTTAAATAAATAAATAAATATATATATATATATATATATATATTTCACAAGAAATAATATAATTATTTTTTTATTTTATTCTTTTTTTTGTATTAAACATAGTGCAGCAAATCATTACACCTTTCAATCAGCTGTTACATACATTTGCCTGATAAGGCATTTTGCGCATGACTGGCAGCAATTTATAGCTGTTATGTTTGGCTACATACAATTTGACTATACATATTACATATATGCATTATATCACCCACATAGTTGCTGCTGTACATTTTTGCAGCTTTATTACATAAAATAAATAATTATTTTATTTGTTATTTCTCTATTTTAAATTATTTCTTGGAGTAATTCAATTATCGAATTAAATAATTAATAGTTATATGGATTAGCGTTCAGATTTCTTTCGGACTTTTAAGATATTTATGTCTATTTTAATTTCAAGTTATTTAATATTAGATCTATCTATAAATTTATTTACTATGTGATGAGTAACTTGGTTAGCATTTAATTTTCTTTCGGATTTATAAAAAAATAAACAGATATAAATTTTGTCTATTTTAATTTTAATCTTAGATCCATCTACAATTTTATTTACTATGTGATGAGTGCTTGATGTATATAATATTTTGATTTGCAGAAAATAAAATAAAATAAGATAAAATGTTTTATTTGAATTAAATTTATCATTTTGATTAACAAATATATATATATATAGGGGTTATATTTAAAATTTTAAATATTTTTGAAGTAATGTTATTATTTTCCTCTATTTCACAGTTTCCCCTCACATTTGGGCGAGATTTAATTGCAAATGAATTTAAAATTAGAATTAGCTAACGAGGATACTAAATTTTTAATTAGAATTAATTTCATATTATTTAAGTTAAAATTATTTACAATTTCTTTTACTGGATTGTAATTATGATAAAAGTTTTCAGATTGGAATTAAAATTAGAATTAGCTAAGGAGGACAGTAAATTTTTAATTAGAATTAATTTCATATTATTTAAGTTAAAATTATTTACAATTTCTTTTACTGGATTGTAATTATGATAAAAGTTTTCAGATTGGAATTAAAATTAGAATTAGCTAAGGAGGACAGTAAATTTTTAATTAGAATTAATTTCATATTATTTAAGTTAAAATTATTTACAATTTCTTTTACTGGATTGTAATTATGATAAAAGTTTCAGATTGGAATTAAAATTAGAATTAGCTAACGAGGATAGTAAATTTTTAATTATAGTTATTTAGTTTAAAAGTAATTAAATGTATACCATATTCTAGGGCTTACTCACTTTAAGGACGTTATGATCTAAAATGCACTTAATTATGGTTAATCATTTAATGTTTCTTTACACTATCTTGAGTAGGGTTGGATTATGTTTACGTATAAGTGAAAAGATATTTATAACTTATTTTGTACATGTTAGATTGTTATTTAGTTAATCTGTATACTCTTTGGTATTGATTCTTTATGCATAATAGTGATTCTTTGTTGTTCATATTTTCCCTCTTATTTAATTGCACTTTTGGGGTAATTTTATGTCTAGATATATTTTGGATATGATGGGAACCCAAATGTTTAAGTTACTTCCTTTTGATAGCCATGGGTGTTATGTAGTTAGACTTCCAGAGGCAAAGGGAACCTTTTATGTGTGTTGAATATTCTCATGAATGGACCTTTGGATTCCATTGATTGTGATTTTATTTTTATTTTGAGCTCGTGGGTGTATCTTGTCCCATGATTTCCTTACATTTTGGTGGTGATTATGAGCGAGATGGTACATGCCTCGCCTGTGTTTTCATTTTATGGCTTTTATGTTTGGTACACCCTTGTGGTTGTGAGCTTTGTTGTGGAACTGTTGGGGAGGGTGGCTCTTCATGGGGGCCGGCGCACAAAGGGGCTGTTAGGGTAACCCATGGAAGAGTTTCCTAAACAAGTGATAATATAATTAATAAACTAGTAGGTTTGGGTAGCTAAAACATTAAACAAGATTAATGATGTGCCTCACCCATACCGTTAGTGCTTTCACAGACTAAGGATGGGATGAGAAGACCTGGTTGGTAAGATCACTACCTTGTCCTCACGAAAGGTAAGTGGTTCCGCATGAGTCACCCTATGGAGCGGTGCCTTGAGATAGGCTGCCTGGATAACCATAGATGGAGGCGGTACCTTGTGATAGGTTGCCTGGATAATCCATGTAAGGCCATGCGATGACACTCTCCCACAGTATCCGTTTACTCTTCCTTGCTTGGTAGCCTCTGGAAGTGTTGATGTACTTATTGATGTACTTATTGATGTACCTTTGATGTACTTTTGATGTACTTGTTGATGTACTTATTGATGTACTTGTTTATGTACTTTTGATGTACTTATTGATGTACTTGTTGATGTACATGATGATGTACCTGTCGATGTACCACTTGATGTAAGTGTTGATGTACTTGTCAATGTGCTTGTCGATGTACGATGGGATGATTGTTCTATGTCAGTGTTGATGTTAGTCTTGTTTACTTGATCTTGTTGGATGTGGACCCTTTCTTGTCATTTCCTAGCACGGGGGGTGGACCTTCGGGTCCACATGGTCGGGTGGAACGTGCTATGCACCCATTGGGTTCCCAGGATGTGTTCGTGAGACAGATGCGAATGCAGAATTCCAGAGTTTATCTTGGATGAAGAATTCCCTTCCTTTTGGTACCATAAACCTCATTTATGTACTCAATGTAATCTTCCCCATGATATAAGGGAAGCTCTATTTAATGTTTCTATTGTATCTTTGATGTTTATTATCTGTGGAAATATGCTCCACAAATGTAACATGAAACTATGAATTGAATCTTAATAAAATTTTGTATCTCTCTTATAATTATGGATGAATGTATGTTATCCTTATGTTTCTCTTTTGCTTTCATCTGGATAAAAGTTTAGTATGACCGTTCCTCGTACCCCAGAGGACGTAGGTAACTTTGCAAATGCATAATTGCTTTTCATGTTAAGATTGTACATTTCCATCTTATACAATGTTACACTATCAAACAAAAAAAAAATAATGTGTGCGGTGTTTTGTCGTCCTTTGGGGTTAACACGACGGGGCATTACACTATTGGTATCAGAGCCAAGGTTTTCAACTCTGGGTACTCTAGGTTAATTGTGCCCATTAAGCTAACCTTTGTGCTTAACTCTTGATTTGACATGTTCCTCTCTAATGTCACGCAGGAGCATGCCTCCGGTTAGAGGCCGTGGCCGTGGCACTGGCCGAGGGGGTGGTGGCCGTAGGGCCATCCATGAAAGTACTCCATCACAAAGTTCCCACGAATCAGAACATGAGGAACAATAGGGATCTCAAAATCACTTAGATGAAAGAGGTCCAAATTCAGTGCAGCCAGGAATGGATGGTTTGCAGTTACGACAGTTGTTGGAGGAGGCACTTGGCCGTTTAGGCCCTAGGCTAGAAGGAGAGCAGGAAGTAGAGAGGGAAAGGGAGAGGTCTCCAAGGCGGAAGGAAATATCAGCAGAACAAGATGCAGTGGTGGCAGGTCACATGAGGGATCTTTTGAGAGCTCATCCTCCCACTTTTGATGGTGTTGGCGGAGGACTTGAGGCAGAAACTTGGTTAATAGACTTGGATCGTTGCTTTGCGATGCATCCATATGGCAGTAATACCCGGGCTAGGTGCGCCATCATGCATCTTAGAGGCTTTGCATCTACATGGTGGCGTCTAGAAGAACAAAAGATGCACTTGGACATTAGCATGGTGACATGGGAATTGTTTTTGGAGAGATTTAGGGCTCGGTTCCTCTCAGATCATTGGAGACAACGCCGAGCAGATGAGTTCCATGAGCTAAGACAAATGGCAATGTCAGTTGATCAGTACGAGCGTCGATTCTATGAGCTCAAGCAGTATGCAGGAATCGGCAATGACGAGGCAATGCTTGTACAACATTTTGTCAGGGGATTAAATGCCCGAATTAGTGGAGGTGTTCGAGTCTTTCAACCAAAAACAATGGAGGTAGCCGTTGAGAAGGCTCGTCTGGTAGAGGAAAATTTGGCCATGGCATTGGGAGGTCACACAGGGGTGCAAATTGGTAGTGCATCTAATTTTGGTACTAGTTCTCGAGGTGGGCAACCTCAAACTTCAGGATCTTCAAGGAGTCATCATGCGCCTTCTAAGGGCGGACAACAAAAACAACAATCACAGTCTAAGCAAAAAAGTTTCCAATCTCAGCAGGGCAGTAGAACTCAGTTTAAGAATAATCGGAGTTGGCAGCGTAATCGGCGTGACCGTTTTGAGCAGTCTACTCAAAGCTCGCAGTCAGCTCCTAGTCGGAGCAGTTACCAGCAGTCTAGTGCTCCATCAGGAGGTGGAGGTTTTGGTCGAAGTACAGTTTGTTTCTCCTGTGGTCAACAGGGACATGTTGCTAGGCAATGTCCACAAAAGAAGACTTCAGGGTTCAATCAGAGGCCAACCACTTCTGAGCCAACAGTGGGCGATGTAGGCAGATCTCATCGAGTCTTTGCAACGGTTGACAACCGTCAAGCGGATCACCAGGGCACTGTGGTCGAGGCATCAGGTGTGTTACAAGGCACTAGTATATCTATTTTATTTGATTCTGGTGCATCAGATTCATTTATTTCCCCTTCAGTAGTAGAGTGTTGTAGACTGGTGGCAGCAAGGCAAGGCGTTAAGTGGCAGGTCGAATTGGCCTCCGGGGAAAAAGTAGCAGTTGAATCATTTGTTCAGGGTTGTGTTTTGAAAATTGGGTCATCGATGACTAAGGTGGACCTTCGAATTCTACCCCTTGGGTCCTATGATGTTGTTTTGGGCATGGATTGGCTGAATGCTCACCGTGCAATAATTGATTGTCGCCACAAGGTTGTGCGGTGTGTAGATGACTCAGGAAATGAAGTAGAGATCATTGGCATACAAAGACCCATCTCATTGCGGATGATTTCCGCTATGCAATTGAAGAGGTGTTTCCGTCAAGGCTGTCAGTTGTTTGCTGTATCAATCAATGACTTGGAGTTGGGAGAAAGTCAAGAGGTGTCATTGGATGACTATCCTCTCCTTAAGGAATTTGCAGATGTTTTTCCAGGTGAGATTCCGGGAATGCCACCAAAGCGTGACATTGACTTCCGGATTGACCTTGTACCAGGGGCTGAGCCTATATCTCGGGCTCCATATCGGATGACAACTCAGGAGCTTCAAGAGCTTCGTTTGCAGTTAGAGGAACTTTTAGAAAAAGGATTCGTTCGTCCTAGTGTTTCCCCATGGGGAGCACCAGTTATATTTGTAAAGAAGAAAGATGGTTCCCTCCGATTGTGCATCGACTACAGGCAGCTTAACAAGGTGACGGTGAAGAATCGGTACCCTTTGCCAAGAATTGATGACCTATTTGATCAAATAAAGGGGGCTCAGGTATTTTCTAAAATAGATCTTAAGTCAGGATACCATCAATTGCGGATAGCCGAAGTTGATATTCATAAAACAACATTTCGCACTCGATATGGGCATTATGAATTCACTGTTATGCCATTCGGGTTGACAAATGCACCATCAGTTTTCATGTGCCTAATGAATGGAGTCTTTCGTACCTACTTGGATAGATTTGTTCTAGTGTTCCTTGATGATATTCTGATATACTCAAAAACTATGGAGGAGCATGAAGTACACTTGAGGCAGATGTTGCAGTGCTTAAGAGACAATCAGTTGTATGCTAATTTGTCTAAGTGTGAGTTTTATAAGAATGAAGTGAAATACTTGGGTCACATCATCTCTGGTGAAGGTATTTCTGTGGATCCTTCGAAGGTCCAAGCCATTGTTGATTGGCCTGCACCCACGAATGTTCCTGAGATTCGTAGTTTTATGGGTTTGGCAGGTTACTATAGGCGATTTGTGGAGGGTTTTTCAAGGGTTGCACATCCCATCACGACCCTTTAGAGAAAAGGAAAGAAGTTTGTTTGGTCTGAACAATGTCAATTAGCTTTTCAGACCCTAAAGGATAAGTTGACCAGTGCTCCGATCCTAGCAGTTCCTGATCCTACTAGGGAATTTGTAGTATGTACAGATGCTTCCTTGGAAGGTTTGGGAGCTGTTTTAATGCAGGAAGGTCGTGTAATTGCTTTTGAGTCCCGCAAGCTCAAGGACCATGAGCTAAATTACCCTACGCATGATTTAGAGTTAGCCGCGGTTGTCCATGCCCTTGTGCGATGGAGGCACTTTTTACTAGGGCATCGTTTTGAACTTCATAGCGATCATCGCAGCTTGCAGTACATTTTTACTCAGCCGAACCTAAATGCCAGGCAGAGGAGATGGATGGAGTTTCTTTGTGAATATGATTTTGAGGTTAAGTACATCCAAGGAAAGGAAAACATAGTGGCAGATGCTTTGAGTCGACGGAGACATGAGATATCTGCAATAACTCTTAGTGTGGATTTGAGGACCCAGATTCTCACATCGCTTCCCACAGATAGTTGGTATCAAGAAGTAAAGGCAGAAATTGAGTCAGATAGGGTTCTAGAGGGAAAGTTTTCTGGCTATGTTTTGGAATCGGATGGGCTTTTACGATTTTTGGGTCATATGTATGTACCTCCTACAGAGGGTCTTCGTACCCTAATCATGACTGAAGCACATCGAGCTCCCTACTCTGCTCATCCGGGAGTCAAGAAGATGTATGCAGATCTTCGTCCACTGTACTTTTGGGTTGGAATGAAAAGAGATATTGCAGACTTTGTGGCGAGATGCCTTGAATGTCAGAGAGTTAAGGCAGAACATCATCATCCCGCAGGTCTCTTACAGCCTCATCTCATTCCTGAATGGAAGTGGGATATCATCTCAGTGGACTTTATTGTTGGTTTACCAATGTCTTCTCGTCGGCACGATGCTATCATGGTCACAGTTGATAGGTTGACCAAAGTGGCACACTTCTCTCCTGTTCGATCCTCCTATACTGCTTCCTCTATAGCTAGAATTTTCATGGAGGATATTGTTCGACTACATGGGATTCCATGAAAGATCATTTCTGATCAAGATCCAGTGTTCACTTCTGCATTCTGGACATCATTGCAGCATTCCTTAGGAACCCAACTGAACTTTAGTTCTGCCTACCATCCTGAAACAGATGGTCAGACTGAGAGAGTCAACCAGGTTCTTGAGGACATCCTTCGTATGTACGTAATGGATCAACAATCTCGTTGGGAGGATTATTTGCATCTGGTAGAGTTTGCTTATAATAATGGTTATCACAGCTCCATTGGCATGGCTCCCTTTCAAGCATTATATGGTCGTCCTTGTCGGACCCCGTTGAGTTGGGATCGTCTTGAGGACTGAGTTCTTTTGGGACCTGAAATGCTTCAGGATATGGAACAACAGGTTGCTTGCATCAGAGAGCACTTAGTAGCCGCTCAGGATAGACAAAAGAAGTATGCTGATGCTCATAGGGTCAACCGTCAGTTTTCAGTTGGAGATCAGGTTTTCTTACGAGTGCGTCCGCGAAAGAGTCCAATCCGTTACAGAAAAGGCTCTAAGCTTGCGCCTCGTTTTGTGGGACCGTTCGAGGTGTTGGAGAGAATTGGCCCTGTTGCTTATCGTCTAGCGTTGCCACCCAATCTATCGCGCATTCAATATGTGTTTCATGTTTCTGTACTCAGGCCCTATCATCCAGATGTTTCTCATGTGCTTGATTGGAATGCATTGCAGGTCGAGGACGGCCAGCTGGCGCTCGAGCCCATCGCCGTGCTGTAGCACAGGAGACTTGTCCTCAGGGGCAGAGAAATTGAGCAGGTGAGGGTCCAATGGGATCCAAATGATGAGTCGTCAGCATCATGGGAGGATGCCTCCCACATCCGAGAGTCTTTTCCTTTTTTGTTTTCTGGCTTCCGGGAGTAAGCCTAGTTCTAGGGGGGAGGATGTAGTGCCCCTCATGATACTATTCCCTTTTGTTACTATGTGGATACTGTTTACGTTTGTTACAGACTCAAGATGACATGGGTGATTGTTTTTCCTATTTGAGCTTATGTGTTTTGCTTGGATACACATGATGGTGTTTTATGATGTTGATAATATAATGATGCATGGTACCATCTTTCCTGATTATGCTATATTGTGTGACTATGTAAATTGTTTAATACTCATTTCATGATGTGTAGGATGTTGTGTTGATGTTTGAATTTTGGGTGAGGGAGACGGTGTTGCATCGCTCATACGTGAGCGCCCTGCCACACCGCAATTCTCCCTCACAATGTGTTTGACAGTAGATATATATATATATATATATTGTTCCAACACTTGTTTTTATAAAGGACTGCAGGTACCGGGCACTGACTCCACCTGCATTGTCAGGTCTGAGCGAGCCCAATATACCCAATGGTTATGACGTGGTTTAAGGATTTGACAAGGAAGTGTCCATGTCTGTGTCTGTCATCTGTCAGTATTTCGTCTTGTTATGGTATCGTACTGTTTCATGATTGATCATTTTAAGTCATAAATCTTGATGCGTTTATCATGTTATTTGGATGTGTATCAATCTGGATAATTGGTAAATTAATGCAGTGCTTGTATTAGGCATAGTCGTTGCTTATGTCCATTTAGGCCTTGTCTTGAAGCTTCATAGCTTATTTTTATAATATGGATTTGATAAATTAAATTATCAAATTTTAATAATTTAAATATTAGATTAATGTAAAGGTTAAACTATATTGAAATTTAAATGAAACACAAAATTGCATAATGTTCATTTTAATTCAAATTCACAAAGTTTATGATTTAAATTTAAATTACTTGATAAGTTTTAAATATTAGATTTGATGGAGGGATGTAATATAATATTACCCCTAAAGTAAATTTTTAAAATAAATTCAAATAATAAATAATAATTAGATGTATATGTATTTATATAATTATATTAAAAATTTATCCACCCGAGTCTTCATTAAATTTAATAAGCATGAATTAATACGGGTTAAATTAGTTTTGAGTAAATCAATTTAACATCGTAATTCTTTCCGTTACTGCAGTCGAGAATAGTGGGGGTAGATTTCTATTTTGCTAAATTCCTCCAAGTGTTAAGCAGGGTAAACATAAGATGCCAAGTGTAAAATGAAAACAAAAAGTAAGCTTGCCACCTGTATTTCTGGCTTCAGCGAGAAACCTTGGATTTTTTTTCCGCAATTTATTGGGGAGTGATGGAGAAAAGAGGGACGGAATAATTTGGTGGGAAAAGAAAAAAAAGACAATTCTTGGCGAGAGGATATTAAGGGAAAAGAGAGGGAGTTGCAGAGGGAATTTCAACATAACCCATCTCCAACTGCAAATCCTTCAGGTTGGTCCCTTTAATATTTGTTTTATTGTAAGTTAAAATAGCTTAGGGCTGTATGTATTCTATTTCTTTCTTTGTTTCATGCGTTAATTTTCTTTTGAATTCCTTCATTATTTTTTTTCATTAGCTACTATCTTTATTGCCTTCACTAGTGGCGTTGAGTTATTCCTTCTTTTTTTAGAATAAATAATCTTCTTGATACCATGAAAATCATTCACAGCTGCAGCTTATAGACTGGAAAAAGGCATAATAATTTATAAAACCTTCCTCATACTATTGGCATCTGGTTACAATAGAAATACTTGTACTCAGAGTGTTGTAGAGGTTTAGGTAATCTCTCTGATTTCCATTGTCTGCATTTAAACAAAATAGGAAGTTTAAAGGTTTAAATCACCTTCTTGATTTATTTATTTATTTTACTATCAAGTTACCACAGATGGTCAATGTATTTTTAGGAAACACCAAAAGGGGGTGAAGGTAATTTATATTGCTATTCTTCATGCTCTATTTTAGTTTAACCCCACCCATGTTTATTCTTTGGCTGCAAACCCTTTACTCCCTTCACCTTTGACGTTGGGGTATTTCTTTTACTGTTATATATTTTATATAATCTCCCTAATACTTTTTGTGACCTATCTTAGCTGCAGAATTTAGACTCTGTAGGATGCTCAAATTTTTAATAATCTTCCAAATACCCTCCACAACTTCATCACTTCAAACATAAATGACTGTAGAGGCATGAATCATCTCCCTCATCCTTTTAACAATCTCTTTCAGCTGTAGCACTTCTTTATAGGAAATTGTGGGGGCATTAAAAAGCCTTCTTGAGCCCATACACAACCTGTCACACCTCATCTCCTATGTTAGAAATCCTAATCGAAAGTACAGAGGATGCTGGAAAGGTATGTGAAATCTGGTGCAAAAATCTGGCTTACACCATCAATTACATTTCCTTGAAAATTCCTTGAGATTTTTTTTACTGCTGTAATACCCAGCAAGAAATGATATAGAGACCAAAAATAAAGCACCATGATAAGTTCCATGATTCTTTAAATAAATAAATAAATAAATATATACATATATATATTTCACAAGAAATAATATAATTATTTTATTTTTATTTATTTTTTTGTATTAAACATAGTGCAGCAAATCATTACACCTTTCAATCAGCTGTTACATACATTTGCCTGATAAGGCATTTTGCGCATGACTGGCAGCAATTTATAGCTGTTATGTTTGGCTACATACAATCTGACTATACATATTACATATATGCATTATATCACCCACATAGTTGCTGCTGTACATTTTTGCAGCTTTATTACATAAAATAAATAATTATTTTATTTGTTATTTCTCTATTTTAAATTATTTCTTGGAGTAATTCAATTATCGAATTAAATAATTAATAGTTATATGGATTAGCGTTCAGATTTCTTTCAACTTTTAAGATATTTATGTCTATTTTAATTTCAAGTTATTTAATATTAGATCTATCTATAAATTTATTTACTATGTGATGAGTAACTTGGTTAGCATTTAATTTTCTTTCAGATTTATAAAAAAATAAACAAATATAAATTTTGTCTATTTTAATTTTAATCTTAGATCCATCTACAATTTTATTTACTATGTGATGAGTGCTTGATGTATATAATATTTTGATTTGCAGAAAATAAAATAAAATAAGATAAAATGTTTTATTTGAATTAAATTTATCATTTTGATTAACATATATATATATATATATATATATATAGGGGTTATATTTAAAATTTTAAATATTTTTGAAG
>VDFB02293941.1:0-24730 GCA_007258455.2 Sequoia sempervirens | reverse complement strand
TTTGTTTTATTGTAAGTTAAAATAGCTTAGGGGTGTATGTATTCTATTTCTTTCTTTGTTTCATGCGTTAATTTTCTTTTGAATTCCTTCATTATTTTTTTTCATTAGCTACTATCTTTATTGCCTTCACTAGTGGCGTTGAGTTATTCCTTCTTTTTTTAGAATAAATAATCTTCTTGATACCATGAAAATCATTCACAGCTGCAGCTTATAGACTGGAAAAAGGCATAATAATTTATAAAACCTTCCTCATACTATTGGCATCTGGTTACAATAGAAATACTTGTACTCAGAGTGTTGTAGAGGTTTAGGTAATCTCTCTGATTTCCATTGTCTGCATTTAAACAAAATAGGAAGTTTAAAGGTTTAAATCACCTTCTTGATTTATTTATTTATTTTACTATCAAGTTACCACAGATGGTCAATGTATTTTTAGGAAACACCAAAAGGGGGTGAAGGTAATTTATATTGCTATTCTTCATGCTCTATTTTAGTTTAACCCCACCCATGTTTATTCTTTGGCTGCAAACCCTTTACTCCCTTCACCTTTGACGTTGGGGTATTTCTTTTACTGTTATATATTTTATATAATCTCCCTAATACTTTTTGTGACCTATCTTAGCTGCAGAATTTAGACTCTGTAGGATGCTCAAATTTTTAATAATCTTCCAAATACCCTCCACAACTTCATCACTTCAAACATAAATGACTGTAGAGGCATGAATCATCTCCCTCATCCTTTTAACAATCTCTTTCAGCTGTAGCACTTC
Organism: Sequoia sempervirens; assembly: GCA_007258455.2. Lineage (NCBI taxonomy): Eukaryota > Viridiplantae > Streptophyta > Pinopsida > Cupressales > Cupressaceae > Sequoia > Sequoia sempervirens. Next base: position 23,960 of record VDFB02293941.1, on the reverse strand, counting down.
TTTATAGGAAATTGTGGGGGCATTAAAAAGCCTTCTTGAGCCCATACACAACCTGTCACACCTCATCTCCTATGTTAGAAATCCTAATCGAAAGTACAGAGGATGCTGGAAAGGTATGTGAAATCTGGTGCAAAAATCTGGCTTACACCATCAATTACATTTCCTTGAAAATTCCTTGAGATTTTTTTTACTGCTGTAATACCCAGCAAGAAATGATATAGAGACCAAAAATAAAGCACCATGATAAGTTCCATGATTCTTTAAATAAATAAATAAATAAATATATATATATATATATATATATATTTCACAAGAAATAATATAATTATTTTTTTATTTTATTCTTTTTTTTGTATTAAACATAGTGCAGCAAATCATTACACCTTTCAATCAGCTGTTACATACATTTGCCTGATAAGGCATTTTGCGCATGACTGGCAGCAATTTATAGCTGTTATGTTTGGCTACATACAATTTGACTATACATATTACATATATGCATTATATCACCCACATAGTTGCTGCTGTACATTTTTGCAGCTTTATTACATAAAATAAATAATTATTTTATTTGTTATTTCTCTATTTTAAATTATTTCTTGGAGTAATTCAATTATCGAATTAAATAATTAATAGTTATATGGATTAGCGTTCAGATTTCTTTCGGACTTTTAAGATATTTATGTCTATTTTAATTTCAAGTTATTTAATATTAGATCCATCTATAAATTTATTTACTATGTGATGAGTAACTTGGTTAGCATTTAATTTTCTTTCGGATTTATAAAAAATAAATAAATATAAATTTTGTCTATTTTAATTTTAAGTTATTTAATCTTAGATCCATCTACAATTTTATTTACTATGTGATGAGTGCTTGATGTATATAATATTTTGATTTGCAGAAAATAAAATAAAATAAGATAAAATGTTTTATTTGAATTAAATTTATCATTTTGATTAACAAATATATATATATATAGGGGTTATATTTAAAATTTTAAATATTTTTGAAGTAATGTTATTATTTTCCTCTATTTCACAGTTTCCCCTCACATTTGGGCGAGATCTAATTGCAGATGAATTTAAAATTAGAATTAATTTCATATTATTTAAGTTAAAATTATTTACAATTTTTTTTACTGGATTGTAATTATGATAAAAGTTTTCAGATTGGAATTAAAATTAGAATTAGCTAAGGAGGACAGTAAATTTTTAATTAGAATTAATTTCATATTATTTAAGTTAAAATTGTTTACAATTTCTTTTACTGGATTGTAATTATGATAAAAGTTTTCAGATTGGAATTAAAATTAGAATTAGCTAAGGAGGACAGTAAATTTTTAATTAGAATTAATTTCATATTATTTAAGTTAAAATTATTTACATTTTCTTTTACTGGATTGTAATTATGATAAAAGTTTCAGATTGGAATTAAAATTAGAATTAGCTAACGAGGATAGTAAATTTTTAATTATAGTTATTTAGTTTAAAAGTAATTAAATGTATACCATATTCTAGGGCTTACTCACTTTAAGGACGTTATGATCTAAAATGCACTTAATTATGGTTAATCATTTAATGTTTCTTTACACTATCTTGAGTAGGGTTGGATTATGTTTACGTATAAGTGAAAAGATATTTATAACTTATTTTGTACATGTTAGATTGTTATTTAGTTAATATGTATACTCTTTGGTATTGATTCTTTATACATAATAGTGATTCTTTGTTGTTCATATTTTCCCTCTTATTTAATTGCACTTTTGGGGTAATTTTATGTCTAGATATATTTTGGATATGATGGGAACCCAAATGTTTAAGTTACTTCCTTTTGATAGCCATGGGTGTTATGTAGTTAGACTTCCAGAGGCAAAGGGAACCTTTTATGTGTGTTGAATATTCTCATGAATGGACCTTTGGATTCCATTGATTGTGATTTTATTTTGAGCTCGTGGGTGTACCTTGTCCCATGATTTCCTTACACTTTGGTGGTGATTATGAGCGAGATGGTACATGCCTCGCATGTGTTTTCATTTTATGGCTTTTATGTTTGGTACACCCTTGTGGTTGTGAGCTTTGTTGTGGAACTGTTGGGGAGGGTGGCTCTTCATGGGGGCCGGCGCACAAAGGCGCTGTTAGGGTAACCCATGGAAGAGTTTCCTAAACAAGTGATAATATAATTAATAAACTAGTAGGTTTGGGTAGCTAAAACATTAAACAAGATTAATGATGTGCCTCACCCATACCGTTAGTGCTTTCACAGACTAAGGATGGGATGAGAAGACCTGGTGGGTAAGATCACTACCTTGTCCTCACGAAAGGTAAGTGGTTCCACATGAGTCACCCTATGGAGCGGTGCCTTGAGATAGGCTGCCTGGATAACCATAGATGGAGGCGGTACCTTGTGATAGGTTGCCTGGATAATCCATGTAAGGCCATGCGATGACACTCTCCCACAGTATCCGTTTACTCTTCCTTGCTTGGTAGCCTCTGGAAGTGTTGATGTACTTATTGATGTACTTATTGATGTACCTTTCAATGTACTTTTGATGTACTTGTTGATGTACTTATTGATGTACTTGTTTATGTACTTTTGATGTACTTATTGATGTACTTGTTGATGTACATGATGATGTACCTGTCGATGTACCACTTGATGTAAGTGTTGATGTACTTGTCAATGTGCTTGTCGATGTACGATGGGATGATTGTTCTATGTCAGTGTTGATGTTAGTCTTGTTTACTTGATCTTGTTGGATGTGGACCCTTTCTTGTCATTTCTTAGCACGGGGGGTGGACCTTCGGGTCCACATGGTCGGGTGGAACGTGCTATGCACCCATTGGGTTCCCAGGATGTGTTCGTGAGACAGATGCGAATGCAGAATTCTAGAGTTTATCTTGGATGAAGAATTTCCTTCCTTTTGGTACCATAAACCTCATTTATGTACTCAATGTAATCTTCCCCATGATATAAGGGAAGCTCTATTTAATGTTTCTATTGTATCTTTGATGTTTATTATCTGTGGAAATATGCTCCACAATTGTAACATGAAACTATGAATTGAATCTTAATAAAATTTTGTATCTCTCTTATAATTATGGATGAATGTATGTTATCCTTATGTTTCTCTTTTGCTTTCATCTGGATAAAAGTTCTATGTTTGTAATGACTATTCCTTGTACCCCAAAGGACGTAGATAGCTTTGCAAATGCATAATTACGTTTCATGTTAAGATTGTACATTTCCATCTTATACAATGTTACACTATCAAACAAAAAAAAAAAAAAATGTGCGGTGTTTTGTTGTCCTTTGGGGTTTACTCGGCAGGGCATTACAGGGAGTATCAAGCAGACACCTTCACAATATCTTTCACACCAAAACCAAGGACTTTCTTGCCTTGATCAAGGCAGTCCATGGGAAAGAAGGCACTACTAATATTGGAATTCACAGTACTTGGGCCTCTATAGAAGCAGATTTTGTTGAAAACATGGCCAGTTTGATTGCAATTGAACCAAATACACAAGTCTAAACTTTGGTTTTAATGATTGAAACCATTGTTAACAGACAATACAGTTACCTAGTGAGTCCTATAAGTCCAAGGTCAAGAAAACCTAAACAAGTCCTGGAGAACCCTCTCAGAGACTCGGCAAATTTGGTAGAGTTTAGCCAGGTCTAGGCCAAATTTTTCAAAAATTATGTTTTTTATAATGTTTTTAAATTGCACTTTTCTATGCCAATTTTGTGTTGAGTCCATGTCTGAGTCCAAAGCAAAAATCAACTTGTTGAGTCCACATCTGTAACAATGATTGAAACCATCCACACATGTGGTGAGGTGCTGAAAAAGGCCTAGGAGAAGAAGGTCAAGAAATTTGGTTCAATCAGCATGCAACATAGAAGAATATCTAGAAGCAGTGAAAATGATTTCTAAGTTATAAGGGTGCTGGTACATGTATGGGTTCAGGAGTTTGACGAATTCCTTTTCTTTTTTTGGTGGCATCTAGGCTTCAATAGAACTTGGGTATGTATGTATGAAAGATAATGAACAATTTAGAACCAAAATGTTAGCCATAATATCAATGTTATATGCATATAATCAAGGTTACCCTAAGTTTCCAAGACGGGGACAACAGGGGACGGCAGGATGAGTCCCCAAGTTTCCGATTTTTGAGGCCAAAATTAGTGACGGCAAGGGACGGCTATATAAAAATATAGGGAAAATTTTAAAAATATCGGGAAATTTTAAATATTCATATGATAACATGGATAAGGCATGCATAATACACATTACAAAACATTAACATATAGCATTTGTGTTCAACATTATGCCAATACTCAATACGCATTCAAAATTAACATACACGAATCATGAAACAACCTCCAAGTTATAATTTATAAACTTATATCAAAATGCCCAAAGGCTACATTGCTGCCATATAGTTTTAAAGTTTGCTATGAAAATCAAAATACAATATCATATGACAATAATGAATACAAAATAAACAAAGAGCACTGCTGCCCCTAATCATCTCTCATAATCGCATCAAAATCAGAGTCATCCTCTAAGTCACTGCCACTGTGATGCTCCTCCTCAACCAACGGAACCCCAACCAAACCCCCAGCTGTCTCCTCCTCATCTACCTGGGCCACATCCTCGGGATCAATATCCCACCATAGAGCTGGAGTCTGTCGATACTCTAGAGTATGTCGATCCTAAAGCCGAAGAGCACTATGAATTGCCACTAGCTTCTCCACTCGTCTAGAGGTAAGTCTATTCCTCTTGAGGGAGTGGATAAAGCTATAAGTGGACCAATTCCTCTTTGCAGCAGAGGAACTAGCAACCTGTGCAAGAAGGCGAGTAGCAAGTGTCTTCAACTGCGATGTATCCCTCCCATGATAGGTCCACCATCCAATAGGGTTCGATTGAGCTAATATAGCTCTATCCAACCTCACATGCGGTTTACTCAAGTTTGGGCCATTAAGATTTGCAAAGTCTAAAACCCATCTTTCAATGGCCTGTGTGAACCCATCTAAAACCTCAGCATCATCACATGGAGGCACCCTACCAGCCCTTGGTGCATACCATTTTGGATTTAGAGCAAAGGCAACCATATGAAGCGGGGTGTTCATTGTATTCCACCTCTGCGTCACAATGGACCTAATGTGTTGCTCATATAAATCCAAAGTGGGGTCCTTTGCCGAAATAACTTGCCTGATCTTCTGTCATGTCCCCTTCTCAGTGACATCTCTCAGACGACAGGATTGGCCTATCATACGACCCTCGTGGAAATACGATGGTGGATAGAGAGTCGCCAGACTTGGCTTCGGCTTGGTCGGCGAGGGATTGATGGGTTATGCTGTTCACGTAATCCCGGAACTATTTGCGAGAATTGCTATTTTAGCGAGTTCACGGCGAGGCGATGTGGGACCCTTTGCTATTTTACTTGATATGCATTTGTGGCGGCATGGGGAATCACTTGAGGATTAGGTGAAGCATCAGACGGATTGATCATCGAGTTAGAAACGAGGGAGATATTAATATTTGATCATATTGATTAAATATTAATTAATTAACGTTTATAATATAAAGTTATAATTTAATATTATAACTTAAGTGTTTATTCCTTGAGGGGTGCGCCATCATGAAAAGGGGGCCAGTTTGACATTTAAATAATATTTAAATATTCAGTGGAGAACTATGGAGAATTGAAAATATTAAAATATGAATATTTCATTAAAACCCTATTTTCAAGCAAATCGCACTTTTGAGGTTATTTGAGGATTTTGCATTGGGAAGTGAGCCATTATGAGATTATTGAGTTTTGATATTGATCAATTTTGGTCTGAGCCTGAGACTTAGGGTTTCACGTTCGATTCCTTGGAGAACGAGCCATCTCCAGCGGAAAGCAATTCAGAGAGTGTGCAATATCACTTAATTTATTGCCTACAGAGGTTTTCTTACTCAGAGAAAACTACAGAGCTTTCAGAGATTGTTATTTGTCAGAGATTCTTCAGTGTTTGCATCCAGACAGTGTTTGCTTACCTTGGCGCACCATTTCCAGAGGATTATACAGTGATTTTGTTGAAGGCCGTACAAAGGTAACTGCAGATCTGACAGGCCGTACTTCTGTCAGGCCGTACCATCATAGAAACACGTGTTAGCTCATCTTGAGAAAAACGCCTTTCATACTGGCTTCTCAGTTGCATCAATAGTGGCGCCTACCTTGCTGGAGTCCTTTGCAGTCATCAGATAGCAGGAGAAGAAGGTCATTAATTTCTGCCGTACCATTTGTACCTTCAGCCGTACCAGCAGATAACAGGTTCTTTTCATAATAAAAATCATTATTCTATCTTGCATGTTGTCAGATCATTTTTATATGAAGATCATATGAATAATAAAGGATACGCCTTCATTTCTTATTCCATTTCTCAAGCTAATTGAAGTCTTAGTATTTTTATTGAATTTATTTCAATTTTCTGTAAAAGCCGTACTGTTCAATAAATGCATTGAAAATCCAAAAATTGCAAAAAACACAAAAAAACTCAAAAACGTCAGAAAAACTTAAAATATCACGAGCAGTTGTCGAGGAAACCTAGGGTTTCTACACTTCATGGGCTCAAAAAGACCCTCAATAAACAATATGATCAGCCTTCTCTCTAAGATGACTGTCACCATCACGGATAGTCTTTGGAACTCTCCAATGTACGATTCCAAGCTACCCAACTGTTTCAGTTGTGCCAGATCTCTGAAAAATAGTTCTGGATCACATCTATCAAATCTCTCTACCAGTCTATCAGTAAACTCCTGGTACGAGGTAATCCTGTCATGGTGAAGAGTAGCCATGCCATGAATCCACCAGTCATGTGCCACGCCATCAAGGTGAAGTGTTGCAAATCTAATGGCATCTTCCTCCGGCATAGGACGTAGTGTCAAGAATGTATCCAACTTACTCACCTAGGCACGTGCTGTAACTCTGCCACTGCCATCATAGTTTGCTAAGGTAAGTTTATTGGTAGCCTGTCTAAGATCATTATGCTTGTATCTAGGCCTCCTGTCATTCCAGTTTCTGGTGTGTTCTCTTTTCTGGCTCATGAAATGATCGAAGTTAAGGTGATCCTTAACTCTTGGAGGCAATGCATCCCATTCATCATGCATAGCCATGATGTTATCTGCAAAGTTAATTTCACCACCTTTTTCAACCTCTTCCTCTTCATCAGCATCATTTCTGATAAAAGTAGGACATGTAGCTCTCTCAAAGGTGCGTGCTGGGGCAATAATTCTGTGAGGTTCTCTATGAATACTGCCTTCCTGATCTCTATCCTGATTCTGATCTCTATGAAGTGTCAAATTTTGAACATTTGTGCTCAGCTGCTGGAGGATATTCGCCACCTGTTCTTGGCCTGCCACCATGCCCCTGAGTACATCTCTAGCTTCTCTGTCCTCTTCATTGAGAGGATTCCTGTGAGAACCTTCAGCTTCCCTATCAGCCATGTTATCAAAGCCTAATTCTTCTTCCCTCGCCACAAACCAAATGCTGGAAAAAGGTCTGCGTACTTAGAATGTCCCCTTCTCGAAAGCATGATCTTTCCAAAGGACCGCTATCATTCCTGAGACCCAGAGGGCTACCTCAAGCGGGTAAAATTAGGGTTTCCTATTTTAAGGATGTCTTTGCTCGGAGTTGGTGGATTCAATGGCGGATTCTTTCTGGGTTTTCAGAGAGCTTTGCAGTGGTATGTTCATTTTGGCATTCTGAGCATTTTCTGGAATTTACTATTTTCAGTAAATTCTATTTCTGGCATTACAAATTGGGTTCAAAGATGGCTGGATCTCCCTACTCACTTGATCGGGCCATTTTGCTCATTTATGGCTTTGGGGCACAATTGGAGAGATAAGTTGAGCTATTTAATTAAAAGTCACGTTTTAATGTTATATTTTAACGTTGACCCTTGGCCTAGTCTATTGACTTTATGTTGTTTTGAAAAGTGGTCTTTTTGAGGGTGGCGCCTTCATTAAAGATTATTTTATATTTTATATTTTACCCAAAGTCAAATCAAGCTATAAAGTGGACGCATTTATTAAAGTATTGATTTTATTTAAAAAGTCAATATTGAGTTTGAAGGAAATGGACGCCATCTTTGCAAGAGATTAGGGTTTTTGACTTGAAGAGGAGTTTAGGGTTTCGAGAAGTCAACGAGAAATTATAAAGGGAAGACTTTGATCATCATTTGGGCATCTTTTATCTACAGGAATGTTATGCTGCCGGATTGGCTTTGGGATTGCTTCGAGGCATGAAGGCCTCCTAGCTTGGGCATTGCTTCTCGCTTGAAAGATAGCGACTAGTGGTGAGATAGTGTAGTTTGAATGTTTTATTGTGAGATTTCTGCATTTTTAGTCTTTGTGAGGATATGTAAATCAGTTCTATGCATATTAGTGGTTTTCTGGAGTTGCACATTCATTGTAGCAGATTGATGTTTTTAATCATAAGTCATAAAATACACAAAGAGTCGTTCTGGGTATTGTCTCATTGGTTTTCTCTGTTGGAAGCGACCCTTCATGAATATTTGCAGATTTTAATATGAAGCGTATGATTTTATAAAGCAAATCCGTCATTCCTTGTAGGGCACACTTTCTGGAGTGCCTCGGGATCCGTGTCATTAATTAATAACCATTTTTAGATGCCATTTCTTATTACTAAGTTAGGCACCATCATTTTGAGGGTCTATTGCATTAGATTTGAGATCATTTGGGTGAGAAATGAGAGAGATATGAGCATATGAGTGAATTCCTAGGTTGCTGGTTTTTAATTTAAAAGTGCAGATTTGTGGAAAAACAGAATTATTATTTGATCATTGAGAGATTTATTGAATCGGCATCTCTAATCAAGCCACAGAGAGTTCTTATATGATGTAATGCTAATCTTTCAAATTCCTATGCTCTTGGCAAGCGAAGTCTCTATCATTTTGTAAGCTGACAGTAGTACTGACAGCAGTTCTTTCATCTTGCTTAATCATGTTTTGTAATGCTCATATTTACATTTTGTAATTGCAATTGTATTTCTTTATCTCCGCCCTATGGTAGCTCCTTACCCACTCTGGGTTAGAAAGCACATTCTGGGTGTCGAGTACTTCAGCATTATAGTTATTTCTTTCAAGCATTGTAATTTCTGTTATCTCCGCCATATGGTCGCCTCATTTCCGTATTGGAGTGAGTAGCACATACTTGGTGTCGAGTGTGCTTTCAGTACATTAGATTCAGGGATCCTCTGACCATATGCTCGCCATCATCGGCGCCATTCTTGGTTAGAGTTCTTGCATAAGCATTTTGATTTAGATCTTCTGACCAATGCTCACACCTTGCCCACATCGGGATCCTGGTGTACATTCTGGTTAGAGTTGCTTCAGCACGTTTTGGTTTAGCTGCTAACCTTAACGGGTGCATTGGTTTGTAATCTGCAATTTGAAAAAGTAAAAAATTTGGCTCGGAATATTTCCAAGATTTCTCTCAGAAACTTGTACCCTCAAGAGTAGTGTACCACAAACCTATTCTGATGAGGCTGCATAAAGACTGCTAACCCTGCAGGCTGGCAAGATCAGTGCTCTGATACCATTGTGATGAGCCCTGCTGGCTCAAACCTCAAACCCCTGTCTTTTAATTTATCTTTTTGTGTTTTACGTTTTTTAGAGAAGAGTTTCTAGAGAGAAATAGAAGGGGCGCACAGCATAAATGCTTATAAAATGTAAATCTGAGCTAATTTAAGTGAATTGAAATTACAGAAGGTAATAAATAAACTCAACAATGGATTCAGAACTCATAATCATACCCGAAAGCTCCCAGATTATTTATTTAAGAAATGAAGTCCAGTTTGCCAGCCAAGATGGAGAAATCTGGCAAAATCCAGTGTAGGAAGCTACAGAAAGTGAAATCCAGCCCAGAAACTGAGGCAAATGAGAAGTATATGCCAGACGCCAAGAAAGGTGAAGAGAAACCCTCAAACTGGAAGGCGTTTCTCCTAGAAAACCCAAACGCCCTTGCACAGATAGCCACGCACTTCAAGCAAAAAGCCCAAATCTCAACTCTGAAGGTACGGCCATGATGTCAAATGCCTTCCATGATGAAAGAAGGTCGCCATCTCCACAAACCCTCCTGTCTCTGATAAAGAACTAAACAAAACTCTGATAAAGCACAGTAGAACCTCTGTATGAAGCTCTCACAAACTGCACAAATTCGACTAGTCTCTCACAGTCTCAAAAGTGCTCAACACTGAAGAGATTTCGATCTCCAATGGAAGATTGCTCAAAAACCTGATCACAGGTGAAAGCATAGGAAAAATGTCCAAGGCAAAGTTGAAATATCAAGAATTGAGTTTCTCATTGCCCAAAAGCCTTATATAACCAAGAGGCTCGAATTCCAAGAAAAAACGCACTTCCTCATCATTTAAATCTTTTAACATATTCTTATGTCCTTTTCAATAGTTGAGATTTAAATAATTGGCGCCACTTAAAGGTATTAGTGATTTAATTTTAAATCACCCTTTTTCCATGAATATTTAAGTGATATAAAGTGATAAAGTCAATTTGACTTTATAATAAAATATTAAGTTAATTAATAACTTAATTCACTCAAATAAGCATAACTTCCACAAATCTTCATAGAATCCTGTGCCGTCAGAAGCTATCAACTCCTGAACTGCCAAGGCCTGCAGTGAGATAATCCCAGAACTCTGAAAACGAGAACGACCAAGCTCTCCAGAAAGTACCACTGACCCTCTAACCAAACCAGTTAGCCCACAAGGGTCCAAGAAAGGGCTAACACACTGCTCCCGAACTACTAGAGCGACATCACAAAGTGGCTTTTTGGTGTGTCTCAAGAGTGGGAATGCAAGAGTTGAAAGTGCATAGGCTCTTTGGTTGCTGTAATGTTAAAAGGCATTTTGGTGACTGTGCACAGTGAAAGTCCAAGGAAGTATTTTATATTGGGCAGAGTATTATTATGATGTGCATTTGTGTAGCCCAGCCTTGAAGTTACAAGCATGTTTTGGGTAAGGCCATAGATACTTCTAAACTGACTAGATATGACAGATTGTTGTAGGCTGTAGTGTAAAAATTTGTGTCATTGGATAAGCATGGGAAGTATTTAAACTTTCAGTCTTTCTTGCAACTGCAATAACGGCCTTAAGGTTGGAAAATTTGTTCTTTCGGAAAACATCGCACAACTGTAAAGCAAATTCAACCTGCAAAAGACAGAAAACATAACTTATCTGCTCTAGGAACAAGAGGATAAACAGTACTGTTACAAGAAGGATGGAATAGAGATTGACTTTCTTCGATGAAAATTTTGCATCATAAGAATACCTAAGGTTTTCAGATCAAATCTCAGTTTCAGAACACACACTTGCCATTCATTGGGAGGTATTTTGTAATCCTCCTACAAAGAGTAATACAAGACAAAATTTACCAAATTTTTCAAGCATAATCTTCTGGTAACAAGTCTCTGGTGTTCATTTACTATTCAGAGCCTTACACTTTGATTTTTAGTTACATGCCAAATGTAAGCATTTAAATTTTTGTTTCTGACTCTTGGAACTACTGAACAGGCAAGAATTCATCCATTGCAAAGTTGTTCTACGATATCGAAAGAGAACTGCAAATCCCTGCACAAGTGTATCAAAGAGGTAAGTCTTTAAATACTAAGTTATATATGTGTGTGTGTGTGTGGGTGTGTGTTCTGAACTGTAGTAGTCTCAAACTTTTCAAGTCTATGAAACAGTTGGAGAAGTTGATTTGTAGGTTATAAAATGGGCGGTTCAAGTTGATGCTGACAGCGAGTGTTTTCCTTCTGATTGGATTTTCCATTATCGATGGGCCAAAAAGCCTGGGAAAGTTAATGGTAAGGATGCAAGAAAAGGGTATATATATGACATTTAGTTTGGTTAATGGATTGGCAGGTGATTGAAAAGGCATTGGAAGTTGGAGCAGAGAGTAGTCAATATCCTGAGAATTGGATTTTTCACTCTCGGGAAAAGAAACCTGGCAAAGCATTTGTAGATGGTCTGTTACTCTACTTAATACATTCTTGGTCATCCAAAAATACTGCATAAAAGAAGTTTAACTGAGATGGCACTAATAATGAATTGCTTAGAGTCAAAAGAAGAGTTATGTGTCTCCTCATTTTGATATCCAAATCAAAGTTTTGTGATGTTGATCATATCATGTAATGCTGGTTTGACATGGGAACCTGGGCATGAATAAAACTGGGAAGTAAGTCTAGTTGTGTTTTATGACCATCTTCGTGTTTGATGGACAGAAACAGTGTTGGAAATGCTATCACTTATGTTTTAATAGTTTGTTTGAAACAGTATATGTCAGAGAATGGGATTCATTTCTAGTGCAAATGTGCTTCTGATTGGTACTTACCATTTCTAGTGCAAATGGGATCAAGAGTTGGAAATCTAGTTGGCATTGACTAATGCGTATTAATACTTACCATATATTTTATGCTTGTCTGTTTACTTGATTCCACTCTTTGTGTATAGGCTTGCATATTGCTAAGCTCTCCTCTAGGTATAATTTTTTTTTTTGTCAAATGTATCTCTTTTGCAGGCAAGTTCTAACTCTTGAGATTGTATGTGTTTGATGGCACTTTCAATGACCATAAACCTTTCCTGCGGCTTGGGAAGGACTTGTTGGTTAGATTTGAACATATAAAACTTTGCCTTTTTAGATTATTGGATTTTGATTGGACATTTTCCACTCAGTTCACACTTACTAATGTGTAAGAAGTGAGGAAAATATTCATGCTTCTCAAGTTTAAATTTCTCATAGCTGGAATCCTGTAAGAATCATATTAAAGTGCTAAACAAGCAGTGCCTTCCAGTTAAATATTAACAAAAATGATTTCAAAAGAAAATAGCTAGGTTGGATTTCTAGAATACATATTAGATTATAATTTGATTAGGAGAATTGTCACATTATTACAATTTCGATATGTTATCAACTCAATAAAATTGTCAATATCTACTATTAAAACTAATATTTCCTAACCATCCATATGTTGTTTGATACGGATTTCTTGGACTATTTGCAGTGGCTTGGTACCATGGATCACCTTCTTGCTACTTTCAAAGAGACAATGGGGATGAAGAATACAAGAATAAATGTCTCTTCTTTGAGGGATTGTTCGGAGGGCCTCATGAGACATTGTGGGACCTGTGAAACAATTTGGATAGTGAATGGCCAGTTTGGTAGAGCCTATTGGCTACGATGCTTTCTAGCAACTTTAAGAGGTATAGCTATTGACTAGTACATAAAATCCGACCTAGCCTCAAAAATTACTTGAGAAAGATTAGAGAAAGCTTTGAAAATAGAATTCAAATTACTACAAGATGACAATCAAAATCGTAGTACAGATCTATAATACAAAACAATGCAAGCATGATAATGTAAGGGCTTACAAACGTAGGCTTAAGGAACCAATGGATGACCTTAAGAAGAGATGGTTCATTGAAGGCCTTATTCCTTTGCTATAGAAGAAAATGAAGTTAGTGCCACCATCTTCCTATATTGAAGCATACAGTCGGGCAAAGGACATAGAGAGTGAAGACAAAATGTCATCATGTGGAAAAGGAAAAACAAATGTCTCAGACACAAAGGGTAAAAATGAGGATCCTAATGCCCTCTATCAATTCCTGCTGATGTTCAATCTGCATAGGAAAAAAGAGATTTTTGTTAAACTCGACGTAGTGGGCAAAGGTTTCCATTATATTGTGTTCCAATCTGACATGAAGTAGGACAACTACTTGCCTAGTTTGTTCATTCCTCAATGTAGTAGTGATGCAGATTGCGTCGCCCACCAGGTCAATGCACAGATGCACAAACAAACCTCCCAGAGTGTCCTCAACGCATGGAAGATACACTAGCCTCACCAGGCGCTTGGCGACACAAATTACCCATTCAAATCTCCCAGAGGTGCAGATGACATTGTAAATGAAATGAACCAACATAACAAAGTTGTGCACATGCAATTGGGATAAGAAGTGTTCACCAATTATCTTTCGGATGACCCCCTCCTCCACATCGCTACGAATGAGAAAGACTTCCTTGAGTTGGTCTGCAACCAACCTTTGCACAGCGCTACATTTCACACCCTCAATGGTGAGGAAATTAATTCCTAATCTCAAAGATGACATCACTTGAAGAACTCAACATATCTAAGACTGTAATTATCATTATGCAAAATGAGAAGAGCTTTAGCTAATTCATAGAATGGGAAGGGTAAGTTAGCAGAGTCCGCTTGGAGGCAATTAATGCAAGAAAGGACACTCAAATTGCCTTAGAATTAATGAGCTTAGCAAAGTGATGTGATGGTAATTCAGTAGAGTGGGTTTTGGCATCAAAGAAATCTTCTACAATAAAATTTTTGCATGGAAACAATCTTAGGTAGCATATTATCAACTGTCGAAAATGAGGAGTTGCAGACTATTTGCACAAGTGTGTTGTCACAGGGCATGCAAATAGAGAGTATCGATTCATTCCCTCATCTTGTCAATCGAAAATTGTGACGCAATCATAACCACTCTCAAAATAGCCATTAATGAGTATGTGTCATCATTGTACAAGAATCAGTTGGTCTGCTACAAACTGCTTATTCAGCCAGATAACGATTATCATTCTTTCAAGAATCCGTTTTCAAAAAAATCCTAACATTTATTCTGTTAAAACTATAAATATGTATGATTTGGACATGGCAAAGGTCCAAAATTTTGATCCCCTTTGCACTATGATGCACAAGAGAGAATTGATCTTAGCTAAAGGATCAATTTTGCAGTTTTGATTATTTGTTGTAGATGTTTATTGTCTGTGAGCAATGAATTTTGAATGAAATACTTAATGCTTATAAAAAAGTCTGTGAGCTTTGATAGATGTTATGAATATTCCTTCCCTATGAGGATGTGCTATTCTTTGGTGTTTTGTTCATATATCTTCAGTGAATGTTGAAATTGTTGTGAGTCGAGTCAACTTACTATTGATAGTTTGTCAATTTAATTTTACTTTCCAGCTTAGTTAGTTGATCTAAATCAATTTCAATTGCATCTATTTCATGGCTATGGATAGGTGTTAGTCTGCCTTTCCTGCTTTCATAAGATTTAAAAAATCAAAATTATATCATAAGAGGGAGTTGTATGTCAACTAAAATTCAAAGCAAGATCACCAATGCAATGGTGATCTCTCCAATTGTTGGTGATCGATTAGTTCTTCTTTTGGGCAAAATGGAATCAATCTAAGTTAATCGTTTAAAGGACAAATCTGTTAATCAACAGATTTTTGGTGACTCTGTTGGGGAGTGTGTAGAAGTTTTAAAAGGTTGCCTTATCGTGATTAAAGATGGTGTTACCACATGAGAATATTTTTCCTATCTCGCAGCTAAATTTAGATTGGGTTATGGCCGAACAAGAAGACATCATCTCACAATTGAATACTCTTGCTTGATGGTATAGTAGAAGTGTTGTTTATTATATAAGAGCAAATTTTGTTCTAGAAGAAGAGGAATAAAGAGCGTGACGGTCGGCGCAGGGAGTAGTGGAAAGAGCTCCGAGATTGGAAATTGTTTGGTACCCACACCCTCAACCCCATCCCAATCGTGGTCGAAATCCTCCTCCAGTTCAAAACCCGCCAAGAAGGAATTGATTCAAAGTAGAAGTTTTTGAAGTAGAAAGGGGACTATCTCTTCACAAATAGAGGTTGGCGACTCTGAATTACAAAGTTCTCTTTGTTTAGACAATCCTCCTTAGATGGCTTCCGCTTCATCATTGCCATGGATGACCCATTTGGACCATTAGCATTACCGAGATTTACAGCTCTTCCTACTAGATCTAGGGAACATTTTCCAAAATTCGCTAAAGACACGCAAGATCTTGAGGATCACATCCAGGCTTTTACAGTTGCTTGTGCAATTTTTGGAGTTATGGAGGAAAATGTGGTAGTTTGACTTTTTGTGGAGTGTCTAGTTGGTAAAGCAACAGATTGGTTCTGGTGGTTAGATGACAGATGTATCACTAATTGGGATATTCTGAGGAGTAAGTTTATTGAAAGATTCAAAATAGTCATTGATATTGCTGCCCTATTAAGGTCCTTTTTTAGAATTCGGAAGGGAGAAAGCTAAAGCATGAGGGACTTCGTTGATAGGTCCACTAGAATCTTGAGACAGATTCCTCATCCCAATGTGCCCACACAATTCAATTTAGTGATTTCTTTCATGTCCGCCTTGCACCTTGAGTTACAAGTTCTTTTGAGATGGAGAAGGGTAGTTGACTTTGAAATTGCAAATATTGAAGCCATAATGATAGAGGATGATTTACTCTTGTCCGGACACTTTGGTCATTCGAGAGCTGAAATGTCACCTCGCATAATTCTCACCTTTGGGGTGAGTTGCAGAATCTCAAGCGAAGGTGATTCCTCCATTCATGCATTTGATCACTCCAATTTGAACATGCAATGTCAAGAAGAAGTTTTAGGTATACCCAGAGTTGATGATAGAAGTGAAACGTTTGTAGAGCATTATGGACATGGAGATGAAATTTTAGATTCTTTAGAAGATGAGGATGATCATTCTCCTCATAATGTAACGTTTTCTTCTATTGGGATAGACAAAGGCATCAAACTACCACCAAGCTTTGTAACTTAGGTAAACTCCACCCCCTCTCAATTCAAAGCTCTCATTGTCAAGGAAGATGAACTAGTTGATCGACTCACAAGGACAATTCAAGGTGGTGAGCAGTCAAAAAAGTGTAAAGACAATGAACATAGAGATGTATCAAGTAATTTTAATGTCGTATATGTTCGTGATAATCATGGTGAAAATTTTGAGGTTATAGATAATCCTTTGTTCGAGTTCCATGAACCTGAGGATGCAAGTGTTTTACCCCTATCCGTCTTGACATTTCTGATGAGAATAAAGATAGTAGGAGGAATGGTGGAGATTTTGATTCTGCAATATCCCTTGAAGATTTTGGCCTTAACTTACTGAATCTAAACTCAAGGAATATGGTCAAGTCACCAAAAATGTGAAACAAAGATCTTGGTTGCTATGGCCCTCACACTTTAGGGTTTTTTACCTAAAGGAGAAGGATAGACCAAAATGGCAATGCTCACACTTTTGAAACCACCATAATATTCCTTGCAATATCTGCCCTTAAAGGCCTCAAGGAATATTGACAAACACTTCTCATACAACCTCTAAACTTGCTGTTTTGGTTTTCAGTTTGTTGTTTTTGCTCTTGGATTCAAATAAAAGAGATGCAAATGCTTTGTATTGATTGCTAAAGGATCTAATAACAAGCTGAGAATGAAATGCACTTGTTTTACTCTTTTCAAATGCAAATACATGAGCTCCTAAGGTAAAATGCATACCTACAGCCAAGAAGCATTTTCGCAAACACTTGGCAAGCAACCTAATGTGCATCTACAACAATAAGGAATTGTGTCAAACATTTATCCTTCATCCTAATGATTGGAGTGTTCATCTACAGCATATGGCATTTAATCAAACACTTGCTATGCAATTCCTATAATGTAACTGATGACTTTCAGCCAGAGACATTTAGACAAACAGTTGTCTTGCATACTAAAATGAATACTACAGCCAAGTACATAAAGGCAAATAATGATATGCAACTCCTTCCTTATATTATTATGAAGCATAGGCTGAGTACAAGCTGATTATGGAGGTTTGCGAAGACTCTTGGCTTTACATAGATGCACTTCCTAAGTATGAGTACAATGGCAGCAAAAATGCTATTCTATATGCTTGAAATATGATGCAAATAACATAAGAGAACCTGATTGCATGAGTGCCCTTGAGAGAAGGTATCTTGGCAGCCTTGCTAACTTGGAATGAACCTTCAAACATGCCAAATCATGCCTCTAGTGCTGCCGCCCCTGTTCTGGACTGAATGGTGATGTAAGAAATCAATGGCAGCTATAAACCCTTCACCAACTTACCAAATATCATCGCCATACTCCTGAGAAGCCAGTGACCTTATGCCCATGTGAAATTGCAGCCACAATGTTGACTTATGAATGAAATCGTGGGGTTTCAGGTCTGCAACAATATAACTGAAAATGATAACAGTTGTGCCTTCAATCACTCCTCTTCAGTGCCAAAATCATTCTCCAATATGAATGCAAATGATAATGCCAAATCACCAAATCGTCCTCAAATTGAATTGAATATTAATCTTAATACTCAGTTGCAAATATATTTCAATGGCTGTCAACAAAGTTTGAGTATATCTTCCAATGAAGCACAAGTTGAACTTTTGAAATGAAGTCCACAAATGGCAATAATCTCAGTTGATAGTTTCACAGCCTCAAAATTGCACAACCAATGAGAATTTCATTCCCAAAGGCCCAAGAATAGCAGGAACCCTAGCTGGTTCCTTCTCCAAACTACAACTTCAAAACAAACTTCAATTCCTGGATTAATAGAAGCAAGCCCAACCCCTCTTAATATACTTTTCTCCTCTTGAGGTCGACCCCCTCTAGAAGCTTCTAAATAATCATTATTTTATTTGCACTTTATAATAATATTAAAATATAACTTTATAATTCATAAAGTGCAAATATGTTGTCAAAACATTATGTTTTCCAACATCCTGATAACACATTATGTTTTTCCAACATTCAACATAACACAACATTAGGTTTTCCAACATTCAAATGAACATAGGAAGACCCCATTAAATCACTGAATCCAGGAGAAGAAGCCCACCACTGACTAGGTAACTACCTCCAAAAGACCCTCTAACCAAGCTCTTTAGCCTACGAGAGTCAGGAATAGGCTAAACCCTCTACAAACTGATGCTCGTGAAAATGGGGACATTACAAATTCCGAGTTTGAATTGGAAGAAAGAAAGAGAAAAGAACATGGGGCACATGTTGATGTTATTTCTATGTTAGATGAGTCTTCTTATTCTTTGAATCAAAAGTTAGAAGTTCTTAATGAGCATTACCCACAATCGAAGGCCACGTTTATTTGCAAGGTAGAATGGGGAATTAGCAATCCAGAGGATGAACATCTGCAAGAAGGAAAAGCATTGATCCTTATGGAGCTTACCTTGAGTAGCGGCACACTTGCATTGAATGAAAGTGATAGTGTGATCTATTCTTCCCACCCACTTGTCAATTCAAACAAATTCATGCCGACTATAATCATTCTCTATCTCAATTAGTAAAATGATCATCCTAGAGGCCAACTTACCTAGAGTGGCAAATGAAGATATAACCATAGGCCTTTCCACACAAGAAGTGATTGAGATATATGACGGCAGGCAACTTTCCGATGGTGAAGGTGTAACAGCCCTTATTGTTTCTATTTGTTACCTTTGTATATGCAATTAAGGCACAAAAATGTTCTCCTTGGTCATACTTCCCCTGGCCTGTCAATGGCTTTGTATGATTAATTTTGGGTCTCGTTCTTTGGTAGGAATCCCCTACCTTGTACATATTCCTTTTGTTTGTGTTTCCTGTTTTAGTTTGGTGTGGTGTCCTTTCCTTTTGGGGGTTTTTCCCGTTTTTGGTGTGTTGTGATCCTTTCGTTTGATGGTCTTGACTCTGTTGCCCAATGGATAAGAAATTGGTTTGTGAAACTTTGAGTTTGCGTTCATGTCTTGTCCTTCATAGTCCTTGTCCCCAATCAAAGCCAGTTGTTGCCACTATTTTTGGTCACCCTTATAAAAATAGTGTCCTATCTTTGAAGTGAATCAAACTATGTCTATTTGTCGCCTTTTCATTCTAGTTTGTAATCCTACGTCAGGCATGGCTCAAGTTTTCAAACATCTCATTCACCTGACGGCCTTGAAGTCCAACTTAAAATCTACTTTTTGTTGGTCTTTTTGGAAGTAGTAAGTGTCGAGTCGTCGAAGGGTTTTCATATTTGCTAAAGTTTATCAAAGGTGGAAAAGAAGAAACGATAAAGTGTTTGGTGGAACTTTGGGTAGTTTTGAAACTGTTGTTGGTTCCCAACAGGGTTTCCAAAACTTAATTATTCCTGCGGCGAATTCTTTTGAAAGTTGAGCATCCTTCCTAAGAGTTTCTTTTTGGAGGAGTTCATTAAAGGAGCAACCTAAAAGCATGTTGAGGGTTGGTTTGGAGTAGCGGGTGATGATCTCAGTTTCAAAACTAGGGCGGACTCTTAAGATATTTTAAAAACTATGCCCATAATCTGATATGTGTGCATGTGAGCAATAATATGTTATTATTCTAGGAATTCATTTGCAGAAGAAAATAACATTCAAAATGCATAGCTAGTGAGATATATTGCAAACATGGAAATGAAAGAGTGCATTGTAGGAAAAATGAAAACGTGGAGATAAAGTCGAGAATTTTTTAGAACATTCACATCACAAAATATGTCAACTCGATGGTTCTCAATGCGAAACCCTAACTGAGATTTGATGTTTTTTGCAAATTTTGATTTTTTTGTGTTTTTATGAGTTTTCAGGCAAAAATGTAAAGCTGCGATTCTTCTCAAAATTGCTAATAAATTCATAAAAATTTAATAAACTCTAGAAAAGCTTGGAAAATGATCAGAGAAGGTAGGCGCACTGTTTATTATCACTTCAAGAGCATTTACAATACAAAAATCTGAATAAAGCATGAGATACAATAAATTTTATTGAAAAACCTGAATGGCGGCTGAAGCAGCATTAACTGCATTAAGAAAATAATATATCAGCTTTGCTCTCCAGTCACAGGCAAGAAGAATCTCCAGTATCAATGCGCCCAAGAACCAATCATCATAAACTGAAGAATAAATGCGTTCCTCTGGAGAAAAGAATGTACGGCCTGGGCAGTATAGAAAAGTACGGCCTGTTGCAGCAATAAATAACAAGGTACGGCTCCTTGGAAAGTGTGCCAAAACCTTGAAGATTGATCTCTTATGAAGTCGCCTGTATTGTCTGATGGATAACTCTGTAAATCTCTGTCTGAATCTGTCAATAAGTTCAATCTGTAACTCCTGAATGAAGTCACCCAGATGCAAGCTTAAACTGGTATTTCACAGCCTCAGTCTGCCTAATCTCTGAAGAGTTTTCGTTCTCCAGAAACGTCTGTCTGCCAGAAACCCTAAGGTTTGCAAACTCCAATGCTCAGAGCAAAAAAGACAAATTAGAATAACATAATCATAATGGTTCGATTTGTCCTTTCTGAGAATATATACTACCCTTTGAAAAATTCGACCCAGCTCCTTTTAAAATAATCATTTAAATAAAATTGATTTATTTCACCTTTGATACTTAGGAGAAATATTAAATAATTAAATGGCGCCTCAATTTAATGAATAATAAATATTCACTAAGTCAAAAATTAATACTTTATTATAAAGTATAATAAATACTTTATAACTGGCCAATTTAATTAAATATTTAAATATTTCAATAAAGTAACTTTAATATAAAGTCAAATTATTAAATATTTAATAAATCATTAATTACTCCTTATTTCTTCGTCTGATCAACAAACTGCTGAACTGGGTCGATTCTGAGCTGAATAGTTGAACCAGGTGCCCTTCCCAAAATAGCAGCTTCCGCCTGACCTAACTTTCTAAAAATAGAAAGTTCCAAAAGCACTGAAGATTCTCAAGGCCCAACCGGCTACAACCGCAAACTCGGAGCTACTCAAACACCGAGCAATCAGCCTCCGATGATCCTCCGTGACTCCATTCAGCCAAATTCTTACTTAGGATCGTAAATAATAGGCCTACTCACAAACAAGGTTTACCAAAACGGACATGACAAAATATAGATCTGGGGTAAGCTTCAAAAAAACATATATATTCACATATATATATTTTTTGTATTGCATCGCAAAAAGGAGGTTTCGAGCACAAGGGGTCTCAGGCATAGAGGGTAAAAGTGAGGATCCTAGTGCATTCCATAAGGGGTTTTGTTGAACTTGATGTAGTGGGCAAAGGTTTTCATCATTTTGCGTTCCAGTCCGACACGGAGTAGGGCAACTGCTTGCCTAGCTTGTTTGTTCCTCAATGCAGTAGCGATGCAAATTGTGTCGACCACCAGGCTCACGTGCGGATGCACAAACAAACCTCCCAGAGCGTCCTCAATGCATGGAAAATACACTAGCCTCACCAAGCGCCTCGCCAGTGATGGGATTTCTTATCCAAATCTCAATGCAAGGTGCATACGACATTGTAAATGAAACACCTTAATGCACTGTGAAAGCCAGTGCATATGCACCGGGACAAGAAGTGTTCGCCAATTATCTTTTTGATGACCCCCTCCACATTGTTGCGGATGAGGAAGACTTTCCTGAGTTGGTTTGCAACCAACCTCCGCACAACGCTACATTCCACACCCTCAACTGTGAGGAAATCACTCCTAATCTCAAAGACTGTAATTATCGTTATGCAAAATGAGAAGCACTTTAGCTAATTTATAGAATGGGAAGGGTAAGTTAGTGGACTCCACATTAGCATGTCTTTCAGATAGGGTAATCTAGCAGGACTGTAGGCGTAGAGCAGCCAGAGGTGTCAATACAACAACAGTCATCCTTTTCTATTCCTAAGCGTAGGCCTGGACAACCTACCTTTATTGCCAGGGAGGCCACTCCAGTTCCAGAGGCAGAGCAGCAAGGTCACCAACCAGAGTTTTAGCCATAGCATGGTACATCAATGGTAGATGTGACTAGGTTCTTTGGAGAGTATTCGACATTGGCTCCTGAGATCAAGCAGTCGTTGTCTTTTCATGAGTTCATGGATGTGCATAGACCCAGAGGTGGAGGTACATTTGAGCGTAGAGCTCCCCAGTACCAGCCACCACCACGACAGGTGAATCGGGATATTCAGCATGCAGTGAGCAAGATTATCTTGCCTTATTTTGATGGTTCAAATAAGAGTTCATCGAGATCTTGGGTACAACAGTTAGACAATTACCTATCTTTGAGACCTATGCAAGAGGACGAGGCCATCAAATTTGCTATGCTGCATCTTGATGGATTAGCATATGACTGGTGGCATCACGACATGTATACATTGGGTCATCACATGGTTACAACTTATCAGAAGTTCACGAACAAGCTTATAGAGCGTTTTGATAAGAACGATGTAGAACTTTATTTCAGAGAGCTAGCTCAGCTCAGGCAGTCAGGTAGTCTAGATATGTACATCAATGAATTCCAGAAGGTTTCAGTTATGTTGATAGGAATATTAGAGAGGAGACTTGTCATTTTGTTTGTTGAGGGACTGTACGAGCCTATGAGAGGTTGGGTCAAAGCCTTTGATCCCCCTACTCTTCAGGAGGCAATGCGAAAGGCATGCAATATGGAGCTTGTAGCATCTCGCAGCAAGTTTAATTCAGCTCATCATCGCATTTGAGGCCCACAGATCATTCGGATAAGAATAAAACGCTTGATAAGAAGAAGAAGGATCCACTTGACCAAAAAAAGAAATGCACCTTTTGACAGTGGAAACTCAATGATTTATGAAGAAAAAGTTGTGTTTTTGGTGCAAGGCACCTTATGATGAAAAACATGTATGTCCTCTTCGACCTAAGGCAAAAAGTAATCAGATGGAATGTTTTTATGAAGGAGAAGAGCAATCTAATCTGTCAGACCAACAAGCTGATTCAGAGCATTCAGATGATGAGACGTCTGAAAATGATAGTGGAAATGAGGGAGAAAGGAAGCTACAAGAGGCACATTTAACTAGTCTTTAGAGAGATGGTTCGTTTAGGCTACATGGGCTCCTAGCTGGTCAGAAAGTGATTACTCTACTCGACACTAGTGCAACACATAACTTTATAGATGCACGGCTGGTAGAGATACGAGGTATACAAACAGAGGAGTTTGAGGGTATTCAAATCAAGGTGGTTGATGGGTACACCCTCAAATGTGATAGGAGAATACCAAATCTTTCGATGAGGCTTAACAACTATGAATTCAAGGCTGAATT
>VDFB02293940.1:40000-188216 GCA_007258455.2 Sequoia sempervirens | reverse complement strand
CTGGTGGCACCACGACATGGTGACTTTACAGCACGACAGGATCACTACCTACCAGGAGTTCGTGGATAGATTGGTGGAGAGGTTTGACAGGAAAGATCCGGAAACCTACTTCAGAGACTTAGCACAGTTGCGGCAGAGTGGCAGTCTCGAGGCTTATATCAGTGATTTTCAGAGGCTATCCGTCATGGTTCCGAGCATATTAGAGAGGCGGTTGGTAGTTCTTTTCATGGAGGGTTTGACCGAGCCACTGAGAGGCTGGATCAAAGCCTTTGATCCTCCATCATTACAGGAGGCGATGAAGAAGGCACGTAACATGGAGTTCGCAGCCCCGACAAATAAATTCAACTCCAGAGGTTCTTCATCGTTCAGAGATAACAAGGGCTTCAATAAAAACAAGGATAAATCAGATTATAACAAAGACAAATCAGATTATAAAAACGATTCAAAGGGTAAATCAGCCTTCCCACCTTTGGATCGTGAGGCCCTGAATGACCTTCGCAGGAAGAAGCTTTGCTTCTACTGCAAGGGACCATATGATGCCAGTCACGATTGTCCTCTAAGACCTAAGGGCAAGGCAAATCGTGTGATGTGGGCGTATTATGAGGACTCCGAATCAGAAAATTTGATCAGCCAGCATGTATGATTCAGAGTCGTAGGCTCCAGAGCCTAGAGTGTAGATAGAGCCCGAAAGCCAGTGTACAGGAGGCCTGCTTGTCTAGCATCCGCGGTGGGAGGGTTCTTTCTGTGTCAGGTGTATTAGTTAGACAGAGGGTCATTACCCTATTGGATACAGGTGCCACGCATAACTTTATAGATGCTAGATTCGTTGAGAAACGAGGGCTTATCACTGAGGATTTCGAGGGCATCAGAGTCAAAGTGGCAGATGGATACACTTTGAGATGTGAGCGCATGATTAGAGATCTCCCTTTACGCTTGAACAACTATGAGTTCAAGGCAGATTATTATGTTGTTAATATGGGAGACATTGATCTAGTCTTGGGAATGAAGTGGTTACACTCATTGGAGGAGGTCACACTTCGTCTCAAGGACATGGAGATTCGTTTTGAGGTCGACGGGAAGACACACATACTTAAGGCAATATGGGACAGCGACCTTAAAACAATTTCTTTTCGCCGAATGGAGCGGCTCATGCGTCATGACATGGTAGAGTGGGCTGCAGAGTGTCATTTAGCACCCTTACAGGAGGGACAGCAAAAGACAGAGTATCATCCGGACATCCAGCAGTTGAGAGTCAAGCATGACAAGGTGTTCAGTGATATTCCGCCAGGTAGACCTCCAGACAGAGGGATAGAGCACATCATTGAGCTCGAGGAGGGTGCGAAACCCGTTATGATAACTCCTTACAGGCATCCTAAAAGATTGAAGGATGAGATCGAGAAGACTATAAAGGAGTTACTTGCTATGGGTCACATTAGACCAAGCAAATCACCGTTCGCTTCTTCTGTTGTATTGGTGAAGAAGAAGGATGGAACGTTGCGCATGTGCATTGATTACAGGGTCCTGAATAAGAGGACAATAAAGAACCGATACCCGATACCGAGGATTGATGAGCTTATTGATGAGCTTCATGGTGCCTGTTACTTCACAAAAATTGATTTACGGTCGGGTTATCATCAGATCAGAGTCCGTGAGCAGGACATAGAGAAGATAGCCTTCAGATGTCATTGTGGGCACTTCGAGTTCGTAGTGATGCCATTTGGGCTCACTAACGCGCCAGCCACCTTTCAGTCTACGATGAACAGAGTATTTCATGCATTGCTGAGGAGGTTTGTGTTGGTCTTTTTCGATGACATCCTGATATACAGTCGGACTTGGCAGGAGCACTTGGCTCATTTGGAGACAGTATTGAGCATCTTGGAGAGGGAGTCCTTGTACGCCAAGGAATCCAAGTGTGACTTGGGAATGACTGAATTGCTTTATCTTGGTCATATTATCAGTGCAGATGGAGTGCGCATGGATCCCGAAAAGATCCGCGCCATTGTTGATTGGCCCACACCGGAAAACCTGACACAATTGAGAGGGTTTCTCAGTTTGTGTGGATTCTACCGTAGGTTCGTGAATGGTTATTCATGACATGCAGCCCCGATGACAGATTTGATGAAAAAGGGGGCATTTGTTTGGACTTCTGAGGCACAGGAGTGTTTTGTGAAGTTCAAGGAGTTGATGACCACATGCCCTGTTTTGGCACTACCCGACTTTACGAAGCCGTTTGAGCTTCAATGTGATGCATCAAGTGAGGGCATTGGTGCGGTGCTTATGCAGGACAAGCACCCGATAGTATATGAGAGCCGCAAGCTCAGAGGACCCGAGAGATTGTATAGCATATATGACAAAGAGATGCTCGCGATTATGCATGCCTTAGCGAAATTTAGACAATACCTTGTTGGCAGCAAATTTTGCATTAAGACTGATCATAACAGTCTGAGACACTTCTTGGGGCAGCGAGATCTCAATGACAGACAGCAGAAGTGGGTCAGTAAGCTGCAGGCTTATGACTTTGATATTTCATATATCAAAGGGACACATAACGTAGTGGCAGATGCACTTTCACGTAGACCGTACTTGAGCACTATGGTTCAGATTTCGGAGGATTGGAGGCATATGATAGTGGCAGAGTATGCCAAGGATAGTTGGGCCTCCAGTATTGTTGAGGGATCAGCAGTTGACACCAGGTATACACTTGTGAATGACTTGATCATTTACAAGCACATGATATTTCTGATTCCCGGTTCAGAGGTGAAGAACATGGTTATGCGAGCCTTTCATGACATCCCTACAGCAGGACATCCTGGATACTTCAAAACTTACAAGCAGATACGGGAGAGGTTCACATGGAAAGGACTCAAGAGAGATGTTCTTCAGTATGTGCGTGAGTCTGCTTGGTCGCTATAATGCTGTGAGAACACCACCCTGTTGTGTTTACTACAGCCACTTCCGATTCCTGACAGGAAGTGGGAATTCCTGTCGATGGAATTTATTACGGGCTTGCCTAAAGCCCAAGGGTGTGATTGCATATATGTGGTTGTGGATCGGCTTACGAAGTATGCCCACTTCTTTCCGATCACCACGACTTACACAGCTACACAGGTAGCAGAGGTGTTCTTTCGTGAGATATTCAGACTTCATGGGTTGCCTCGGAGCATCGTGAGCGACAGGTAAAGATAGCCTGCCTCGGTAACTTCTCAAGGTGGAGTAAGCTCTGTGCTTATGGACCGAGCTTACATCGAGCACCAGTTACCATCCACAGACAGATGGGCAGACGGAGATAGTGAATAAGTGGGTGGAAGGATATCTCAGGAATTATATTGCAGGGCAGCAGAAGGCGTGGGTCAAATGGATACACTTGTGTGAGTATTGCTATAACTCGACATTCCATATGACCATTCAGATGTCACCCTTCATGGCGCTATATGGGTATGAGGCGCCGAGTTTCCTAGATTTACATCGAGTATAGCAAGAGCGAGGTAGGAGGATGGGTTGCAGGAGAGTCGGGATACTATGAGGGCTCTCAAGGAAAATATCGCCAAGGCACAAAATCAGCAAAAGCAGTATGCAGATCAGAAGAGGACGGAGAGGCATTTTGAGGTGGGTGACATGGTTTACTCAAGGCCGCAGAGTCTATCAGTCACCCACTCTTAGGGAAGAGTGGGCCGAGAAGCTCAAGTCATCATATTTACGGGTCCTTCAGGATCCCGGGAGGGAGAGTTGGCGTAGGTGGCTTACGAGCTGAGCTTCCAAAGAGAGTGGCACAACGATTATGTATCACGCCTGGCATATGCTAATAATGTGGTGGTACCGTCATAGCCTTACTCCCTTAGATGATGAGGGAAAGTTGATCTTAGTACCCGAGTCCATCCTGGAGCATGGAGAGACACAGCTTGAGGACTATCAGGAACATCGTAAACAGAGATTTTGCCGAGGATGGCTACGGGAGAGCGCGAGGAGATTCATAAGATCCGGGGCATTGAGATTGCTTGAGGACAAGCAATTTCGTGAGGGGCTAACCGCCATGTCCCTCTCATGACATCTCCCGAGGACAGATTACCATCACGACCTCGAGATTGATTGGATAGAGGGTCACTTCTAGCTTGGCCTTCCCGCTTAGCGTAGATTGTCATGGTCTTCGTTCGGCTCATTCGTGAGGCTTTGCAGACTATTTTTAGCTTCCTCAGTAGCAGGGACCCCCGCTATTCTAGCGTGATAGTTTTGGCGGCATCCTAATCACTTCCCCAAAGTTCACAAGATCGACTTTTAACAGAAAACCTGAGTACACCCGGAGAAATATTAATATTTAATTACATTGATTAAATATTAATTAATTAATGATTATAATATAAAGTTATAATTTAAAATTATAACTTAAGTGATTTGTCTTGAGGGGTGCGCCCATCATCAGAAGGGGCCCATTTTGGCATTTAATTTATGATTTAAATATTTGACGGAGTACTATGGAGAAATAAAAGAATTAAAAGTCAAATATTAATTAAAACCCTATTCTTGAGGAAATCGCACTTTTCAGCATAAAGAGGATTTTGCCTTGGGTTTTGAGCCATTATGTGATTATTGGATTTTGAGAACTGATCAAATTGATCTGAGCACAGACTTTAGGGTTTGAACTCAACTTCCTTGGGGAACGAGCCATCTCAATGGAAGCACCCGTAGAGTGTGAAATATCACTTGATCTTATTGCCAGCAGAGGTTTTCTACGTGAGAAATCATGATCTTCAGAGCATATTCATGTAGCTTCTCAAAGATACTTTTATCTTCTCGTAAGGCATCTATTTACCCGCGCATCTTATCTCCATCGCCTCGGTCACAGGAGGCCGCATAATTTTTATTTACCGAGGACAAGCAGTCACTTTGACTGCACTGCCGACTTTCAAAGGCGGTTGGTTTCTTGAAGGAAACGCCACCATCCAAGGCCAGCTTTAACTGTGGCGGACACCGACATTTAGGACTCAAGCAAGTAGAGGAGAAAGAATATTCAGTAAACAATCAGAAAAGCGCATTACCAGTGTCGATTACTGTGTTTTTACACAATAAAATTGTTATTCTAATACGCTTCCAGATCTGTATTGTTGCCATTGATCAAATAAAGCAACGCCTTCTGTTTAGCTTGTAATTTCTACGTATATTGAAGATCTATCATTTTTATATAGAATTTATTATTATTTCTTGAAAAGCCGTATTTTCATTTATTGTCAAAAAAACTCAAAATTTGCAAAAACATCACAAAAACATCAAAACTTTCAAAAAAACTTCAGAAAGACAGACGAAGACAGAGAGGGGGAAACTAGGGTTTCTACAGCTAGCTAGTGCTCAAAGTCAATTCCATGTGAGTCAAGCGAAAGAGCTCTTGCCAAAACAAGCTGATAAATCTGTTGTCCCTGTCACTCACAATTTTTTTGGGCAGTCCATGAAGTGTAAATATCTGTCTAAAAAACAAATCAGCAACTTGACAAGCCTTATACTCTAAAGGAGTGGCATGGAAATGAGCATATTTTGTAAGCCTATCAATCAACACATAGGTATAGTCCTTACCTTGCACCTTAGGCAGCCCAGTAATTAAATCCATGGAGATGCTCTCCCATTTCTGATTTGGAATGGGCAAGGGCTGCAACAAACTAGCTGGAAAAACATGCTCAGTCTTATTTTGTTTGGCACACCAAACCCTCTAACATGTTGCAACACATCATTCTTTAGTCCCTTCCATGAAAAACACTCTCTAACTTGCTTGTATGTCTTGTAGAAACCCGGATGACTATCATGTCCCCAATTTGATTTGAAATTCAAATTTTACAAGGGCGGGAAAAGGTGTTTTTGAACACTAGTTTTCATATTTTATTTAAATATAATAATAATATTTTAAATAAATAAAAAATAAAATAAAATAAAAGAGGTCGGCCTTGTTAAAGTTATTTTGGGAGGGCTATAAAAGAAAGTAAAGTGCAAGTCATTTGGGACCCATTCATATCATTTTTTCATTTGGAGATTCTTCTCTTTGCCTGCAACTTTGGTCGGGCTTTAATTCTAAGGACGAAAACCCTTGTGAATATAGTGAGTTGGACGAAAACCTAGCTCATCTTGTGGAGGACTCACAATGGAGTTCTATTTGCAGTTCATTGAAGACAATTGGAGGTTTGGAGCATCACTGCATAACCAGATTTGAAGATCAGATTTGGAGCAGCATCATTGTAGCATTTTGTGAGCAGATTGCATTAGGGTTTTGCCGTAATTTGGAGCACCACTTGGGGCAGACTTGAGTGCCCACCTTTGGAGGGTAATTTTGCATTATTTGGAGCGTATTTGGCCAATCTAGGGTTTGACATTTTAAGACTATTTTGCATATATTTGGTATGTATAATCATAGTTTCAGATCTGATTTGTAGAGCAAAAATTTGGGCATATATTTGGCACGTTTGAGCCCTTGAGGTCCTTATAAAATCAGTCCAGAATATTCAGTTTTGTAATAGCAGAAGTTATCTACAGAAAATCAAACCTGTATATTGCATTTGGATGCCCTATCTTGTGTTTTACATGGTGGATTTAATGTTTGATATGAATATCAATTGGTAGCATCATTTGGCATGTTTGTTTGTCATGTTTGGACACTTGTATGTTCCTTGTGTTATTTTGTTTGAAATCAGAAATCAGAATTAGGGTTTGACTAGAAAGAAAAAAATCAGAATTTTAGGGCAAATCCCCATTGGGGATATTTTAGTGGTATCAGAACAGCAATCCTACCAGCCTATGGGTTTGATTTTGAGAATACAGATCTACAACGGACACATGAGTGGAACCTTGGAGAAAGAAAATAGATTGGCAACCTAAATTTTTACCCAAGGAAGAAGACATAGATCCTATCCAAAAGCTATTGTTAAAAATACAGGAGGATCAAGAAAGGTACCCATTTGAAGCCACCAAAATCTTCAACCAATATCAAGGAATGTCTAAAGAAATCAAAACTCTACTTTCTTTTGATGGTTATCTAAGATGCCTTGAATGTAGAAACCCAAATAAAAGAGGACATTATGACTACATAAGATGAAAGAGGAAAGAAGAGGAAGATTCAAAAACTGCTAAGGAGGACGTCAAGGAACAAGACCCAAAGAAATCAATTTTGTTGGAGGAAACGAAGTTTGAATCAAAATCAGAATCACCAAAAGTTACCATTGAAGAAAGGATATAAAAGAAAGAGGAATCACTTGCTTGTGACTTGCAACCTACAAGTGATCATGGGAAGTACAAAAATCAGTCAGTATGCAACCCTAAAGAAGACATGTTCAAGAGTTCATTTCAGCCTTATGAGCACAAGGACAAGGGAGATTCACCTATTGAAGCTACAAATGAAGTGCACATGAAGATTGAAGAAGATACCACCATAGAGATTGTCAAACCAGCCATGTTAGGTCAGCTACATGAAGGTATGGGTTCTTGTGATGTTTCATTAATTGAGCCTAGCATTGCTTCATCACCTTTACATCATTTTGGCAAGGAATCAAATTGTGGTTTGAGTGTCCTTAAGTTGGATGTTGCCCATACATATGTGAGCAATTCAGAAATTTCAGTATGTAGTGGACAAAGTGAATTGGATAAGATTGATTTAACATTGCAAGATATGGAGGATCACTTGGTCATTAAGGAGGTTATAGTTGTGCATACTCTTTCTAGACCATCCAATAAGGAAGATCATGATGTAGAAGACTCTACTCATTATTTTGATGGAGATCCTTTGATGAAGCATGATGATGACCTAGTTTCCACACATGGATAATGAAGAAGAGGCCATGAAGGAAGCTAGTTTGGAGGATGCAAGTTTGTTATTGCTTGAAGACAAGCAATCTCAGGAAGGGAGGACTGTCATGTCCCCAATTTGATTTGAAATTCAAATTTTGAAAGGACGGGAAAAAGTGTTTTTGAACACTAGTTTTACATGGTGGATTTCATGTTTGATATGAATATCAATTGGCATGTTTATTTGTCATGTTTGGGCACTTGTATGTTCGCTGTGTTATTTTGTTTGAAATCAGAAATCGGAATTAAGGTTTGAGAAGAAATAAAAATCAGAATTTTAGGGTAGATTCCTATTGGGGATATTTCAGTGAAATATCCCAAACAATATATATGTAAATATACTGATTTTTGAAATATACAATGATGCCCTAGTTTTCTGATTTTTCTACTTTTGCACAGACACTAGTTTGCTGATGTAATTTTCTGAGTTTATTTATTCACGAACAGCAATATATTTCATCCAAACAATTGGCAAACTTATAGCAGATCATAACAGCATAAATCCATCAACATAGTTTAACAAAATCCATCATTATGAGCCAATATTTCTGATATTCAACCTCCAGTCTGCTGCTATAATTTAAATGCAATTTACAGAAGGAAATGGGCCTCAAACATGCACCACAACATGAAGAAACCCCAATTGATGCAATGCAAAACTATCCTTAGCTAGGCGAAGTTGCTCCAGCCACACACATGCAACTATATGATGAAGAAACAACACTAAAACCCTACCAAGGGTGTGCTGGCTTACTGGACTGTTGTTAGGGTTCTGCCACCCTAGAAATCTTAAGTATAACCTCCAACATGCACAATTTGCCCCTTCACTTAGATGCCTAAATGCTAATGCAAAACTGAACATGAAAACTATCAACAATCTCCATTGAAGCACATACGAACCTCCGTCATGAAGTCCTCCCTTGAAGAAGCTAGGGTTTTGTCCAACTTCTCCTTAATTTCCAAGGGTTTTTGTCCTTAGAGAATTCACCAAAGTGCAAAGCAGAATAGCAAATGTGAAATATTCGTTGATGATCAATGACTCCAAACTAACCTTGTATAAATACAAACCTCCTTATGCCTTCCAATCTGACCGGCCTAGCTCTAAGTGACAAACTTGCATTTAAAAATTGCTTTTAATACATTTTCCCTCCTTTTGAGCGCCCAGAATGACTTGCTTTATTTTATTTTTTTATTATTTATCACGCTTATCCTTCCAAAAAGGGGCTGCCCTAGCAATATAAAAATATATAAAATATTTTGCCATAAAATATTCAAAATTTAAATATTATTTTCCCTCCCTTTGGCACCAAAATAAGAATGATGAAATAATATATTTTAAAATGATTTTTAATTCATTTTCCCTCCTTTTGGGTGCCCAAAATGACTTGCTTTATTTTATTTTTTAATTATTTATTACTCTTATCCTTCCAAAAAGGGGCCGCCCTAGCAATATAAAAATATATAAAATATTTTGGCATAAAATATTCAACATTTAAATATTATTTTCCCTCCCTTTGGCGCCAAAATCGGAATGATGAAATAATATTAATTTTCCTCCCTAGCTCGCTAAAAGGGACATTACAATCCTCCCTTCCCGAAATTGCTTGTCCTCAAGAAATAACAAGCATATAACCACCTGGATCCCATATCATCTCACTACCATAAGTATCAAAATTGAGAAGATGGTTGTACCTCAAGGAGCTGTCAACACCAACCCAAAAATTGCAGTTCCAAATCAAAAAATCAGAACAGCTATCATACCTTTCCTTAGTGCCTTCAACCACCTCAAACTTCTCCTTCCACATTGCTTTATGCTTTCCAACAAGTGTCAGTCCAGTTTGAATTCTTCCATGAGAGCTATAAACCTTAAAGCTGACCTTTTTGGCTGTTATTACATGATAATGTGAAGATAAAGGACTATTGTCATACATCAAAAAATCAGTCCTTACCTCATGCTCAAGTGCAATGTCTCTCCCAAATTCAATCAACTTTCCTAGACCCATCATGTGCACACCAAAAATTTCCTTCTCAAGATTACAAATTAACCAATCAACGACTTCATTAATCGTAGAGCAAAGGAGCTCAAATGTTTCTTGGTCCACCTCTATGGAATTTTCTCTTCTTATCTCTTCACTATCCTTAGTGTTTTCATGATAAACTTGCCATCCCTCCTCATAGGGGTCAGCCTTAGTCAAACCACTCTTCACAATAGCATAACCCTTATCTTGTAAATCATCAAACTTTTCCAAACATTGTAAATTGTCATCATAAGGTTCGATTACTTCCATACCTAGAAAGTGGGTGGATGTCTCCTAGACATCAACAATCATTGGCACATCATCAACACACACTCTTGGTTCTTCATCGAGTTGCTCTATCATGTCTTCATCACTGCTTGACTATTCTTCCTCTTCCTTTCTTTTCCTTATGTAGTAACCATCAAAAGATTTTGTATCCTTGATAATTCAGGTTCACCTAAGTACGCATCAAAGATTTTGATATTCTCACTCACGTGTATAGCCATTCTTGCCAATCTTACATATTCTTGGTATGTTAGAAGATCTTTATACTTTTGATACCTTTCATACCATCTAACAATTTTGGAGACTGCAATTTCATCGTCCTCTTCCTCACTAAGTTACACAATCGAACCCATAGGCTAACAGAATTGAGGCTCTGATACCACTGGAATATCCCAATCAATATATATGCAAATATATTGATTTTTGAAACATAAAATGATGCCCTAGTTTTCTGATTTTTTTACTTCTACACAAACCCTAGTTTTTTTATGTAATTTTCTGAGTTTATTTATGCACAAACAGCAGTATATTTTCATCCAAACAATTGGAAAACTTAAAGCCGATCATAACAGCATAAATCCATCAACATAGTTTAACAAAATCCATCATTATGAGCCAATATTTCTGATATTCAACCTCCAATCTGCTGCTATAATTTAAATACAATTTACAAAAGGAAATGGGCCTCAAACATGTGCCACAACATGAAGAAACCCCAATGATGCAATGCAAAACTATCCTTAGCTGGGCGAAGTTGCTCCAGACACAAACATGCAACTATATGATGAAGAAACAACACTAAAACCCTACAAAGAGGTGCACTGGCATGTTGGACTGTTGTTAAGGTTTTGCCACCCTAGAAATCTGAAGTATAACCTCCAACATGCACAATTCGCCCCTTCACTTAGATGCCTCAATGCTGATGCAAAACTGAACATGAAAACTATCAACAATCTCCATTGAAGCACATATGAACCTCTGTCATGAAGTCCTCCCTTGAAGAAGCTAGGGTTTCGTCCAACTTCTCCTTAATTCCCAAGGATTTTTGTCCTTAGAGAATTCGCCAAATTGCAAAGCAGAATAGCAGATGTGAACAATCCGTTGATGATCAATGACTCCAAACTGACCTTGTATAAATACAAACCTCCTTATGCCTCCCAATTTGGCCAACCTAGCTGTAGGTGCCAAACTTGCATTTAAAAATTGTTTTTAATTCATTTTCCCTCCTCCTTTTGGGCGCCTAAAATGACTTTTACTTTATTTTATTTTATTTATTATTTATCACCCTTATCCTTCCAAAAAGAGGCCACCCCCACAATATAAAAATATATAAAATATTTTGGCATAAAATATTCAAAATTTACATATTATTTTCCCTCCCTTTGGTGCCAAAATCGGAATGATGAAATAATATTAATTTTCCTCCCTAGCTTGCCTAAAAGGGACATTACAATGACTAGCAAGTGGTGTGTCATGACAAGCTCTCAAAATCCTCTCCTTCACCTTAGATTTTGGTACAAGATACACACAATCTTTGTAAAGGATGAGGTCTTCAATTACCTTGTATCGATCATCTTGCAACTTTCCATTTAAAGTGTCAATAGCAAATGAATCTTTGGCATATTCAGCTATTATGGCAGCCTCCCAATCAATAGATATATTAGAAATG
Source organism: Sequoia sempervirens (assembly GCA_007258455.2). Classification (NCBI taxonomy): domain Eukaryota; kingdom Viridiplantae; phylum Streptophyta; class Pinopsida; order Cupressales; family Cupressaceae; genus Sequoia; species Sequoia sempervirens. The sequence continues at coordinate 176,429 of VDFB02293940.1, read as the reverse complement.
GAGCAGAAATAAGGCTTCCTAGAGAGTGCATCAGCCACCACATTGATTTTTCCCTGCATAGACTCAATATCAAAATCATAGGCTTGAAGTTTACTTACCCATTTTTGCTACCTATCATTTATCATTCAAATCATGCTGATTGAGGAAGAATTTGAGGCTGTTATGATCCGTTTTGACCACAAACTTTCCACACACCAAGTATTGTCTAAATTTGGCAAGTGCGTGCATGATAGCTAGCATCTCCTTATCATAAATGGAGAAGCCCCTCTCTGAATCCTTGAGCTTCCTACTCTCATATGCTATAGGATGTCTATTTTCCATCAAAACCGCAACAATACCTTCTCCTGAAGCATCACACTCAAGTACCAAAAGAAGCGAGAAATCTAGAATAGCCAAGACAAGACATGTAATCATTACCTCCTTGAGCTTATCAAAAGCTTGCTATGCTACAGGACTCCAAGTGAATGCTCCTTTCTTCGCTAAATTGGTCAAAGGAGCTGCAAGTTGTGAAAACCCCTTCACAAACCTCCTATAGTAGCTGCATAATCCCACAAATCCTCTCAATTGAGACAAATTCCTAGGTCTAGGCCATTCCTAAATTGCCTTAATCGTTGCCTCATCAACAATAACCCCCTGAGCACTCATCTTATGCCCCAAAGACAAAATTTCAATCAAGCCCGATTCACATTTAGATACCTTGGCATAGAATGAATGTTGTTCAAGAATGCCAAGTACCTCATCTTTATGCTTCAAGTGATCCTCCCATGTCCTACTGTAGATCAAGATATCATCAAAGAAAACCAATATGAATTTCCTCAATTGTGCAATGAATACTTGATTCATGCATGACTGGAAGGTAGTGGGAGCATTGGTCAATCCAAAAGGCATGACCAAAAACTCATAATGTTCGTAATAGCACCTGAAAGCTGTCTTATTCGCATCTTCCTCTCTCATCCTTATCTGATGATACCCCGACCACAAATCAATTTTGGAGAAGTATACTGCGCCATGAAGCTCACCTATCAATTCGTCGATCAAGGAAATTGAGTAGCGGTTCTTGATTATCCTCTTGTTGAGTGCTCTATAGTCTATACACATCTTCAACGTCCCATCTTTCTTCTTGACTAGAACCACTGATAATGCAAAGGGGCTAGAGCTTGGGCGTATATGCCCCATGTCTAGCAATTCCTTAATTGTCTTTTCAATCTCTTCCTTATATGCCCACAGATGACAATAGGGGGTAGTGATTTGCCCCCTCTTCAAGCTCAATCACATGCTAGAAGCCCCTCTTCGAAGGCAAACCAGGAGGAATGTCATCAAAAACCTTACTATGATTATCCAAGAAGGGCTAAATGTCAACATGATAAGATCTCCCTTCCTCGAAAAGCCTTGTATCCATAATCAAGCACTCAATTGCCCAGGCAACCTGATTTCTACATAAAGCTCTCTCCATCCGTTTGGCTAAAACCACCATGGGACCTCCATTAGAAAGGCCACAAAGGACTACCTCCTTCCCATGAGATTTGAACTTCAGCTCCATTGTTTGATAATTTTGCATGCACTCTTTGAGTGAATGCAGCCATTGCACTCCTAGGACCACCTTTATGTCACCTATGCCAATCACATAGAAGTCATCCCTCATCTTATGACCGCCAAGAGTCAATTCCAACTGTTGAATCCTTTGATTACATGGTAGAGTATACCCATCAGCCACCATGACATTAAATCCTTCAAATTCTTCAGTCTTCAATCCCATCTTATATGTACCAACCTCATCAATAAAATTGTGGGTAGCCCCATTGTCAATCAAAACAGTCACTTGCTGTCCTTGTAAAACTCCTCTAACCCAAAATGAATGATACCTCGATGCTCCTGATAATGCTGCAAGTGTGCTCCCTAGATGCCACCCTCTTAGTTTCATGCTCATCTTCAATCACAACCATCTCTAGATCAGCTACTTCATCCTCTAAATCCTCATCTAAAACCACCTCAATGTAGTGTATATGGCCCTTCCCCAAACAATGGTGGCCTGGCTGCCATGGCTCCCTACATGTGAAACATAACTTCCTCCTTCAAAGCTCATTCTTAGGTATGTATGATTGGCTAGGCTTGGGTGGTACCGCCCTAGGTGGAAGAATGCCCTTTTGAGGAAACTTCTTGGGCACAATAGGAGATGCTTTTTTGGAGTATGATTTGTCCTAAGCTATTGAGTCTTCCAAGTTCAGAGCTCTCCTCATAGCATCTTGTAGTGAGTTAGGATCAAATGCCCTCTCCAATCCCTTCAGGGATTCAAATCGGCCTTCAATAAAAAGGACTATGAGTCTTCTTTTTGTCACATCGAGGACCATCATTGCAAGTCTCTCAAACTCAGTAACATAATCTTCCACTTTGCCTTCTTGCCTCAGTTGTGCTAGTCCATGAAAATGAATCTCTGGATCCTTCCTATCAAATCTCTCTGTCAATCTCTGGCTGAATTCTTCCAAGGTTGTGATGGAATCATGCCCTTGTGTTACCATACCATGATACCACCATTCATGGGCCAAACCCTCAAGATGCAAGGTGGCAAATTTGATGGCTTCCTCTTTATACATTGGATTCAAGGAGAAATATGTGTCTAATTTTTGCAACCAAGCCCTTGCTGAAGAGCTCCATGATCCATCAAAAACTGGAATGGTGATCTTTCCCAAATGGTGTTGGATATCCTTCCTATCTTCATACCTTCTCCTCCTGTGCCCACTCCTTGTCTTCATGTCATGAAATTCTGTGAAAGTTAAGTCTTTGCATATGGCAATGCTCAGAACATGATATTCATTATGAAGTCTAGCAATTTCATCCTCCTACTCAGGTGGCACTTCTGTTTCGTTTTTTGCTCCTTTTTCTAGGAATTTGGCTCTAAAAGTTTTCGTAGAGGCTGTTGGCTTCACCGCCCTTGAGCTACTTCCTTCAGCTCCATTTGGCACAGTCCTTCCAACGCTCAGTTGCTGGTTCAAACCCCTCAAAAGCTGGACCATTTCCACCATGGTCTCCCTCATGTTAGACTCGAATTCTTTGGTTTCCTTGACGAACTATTGACCTTCGTCATCCTTGTCTCCCATGGTAGCCTTCCCTTAGATGATATCTCAAGTCTTTGTCACTCATGAAAGGTTACTAAGGCTGGCAGGATGCCAGGCTCTAATACCATTGAAAGATACCAAACACAGATTTCAAACAGCGACAAACAATGTTGACACGGGATAATGCACACTCAGATCTGATTAAATACCAATTCACAGTTTGTCTTACAGCAACAGAGAATGATAACTCAAGAAGAGACAATACCCCTGAAAAATATATTAATTCACAGCGAATGGCAATACAATGCCGATATAAACCAATCGCAGCATGTAACAATTCACAGTAACAAACAATTCTGGACAATTGAATTAATCTCCAATTTATGACAGTAGTTTACACTTGCCAGGAATACAAATGATGGCACTCCAATAAGAATAGATCTGGGCCAGTCACTGAGAATATGGAAACCACAATGTGTCACCAGCAAAACAAATACCCTGTATGTATGAATCACGCACCCACGGAACTTGGTGTTGAGGGGCGATATGGCGTCTTAGACGGCACCTTAGAAGTGGTGCCTTCCCTTCATACGATTTCCCCGTAGCCTCTTTTTTTCTTTGGAATAAGCTGCAAATACAGAAATACATACAGAAAATAGCAAGGCTGTAGCAGAGGAAGCTACAGCAAAAAGAAAACAGTTAAAACAGCATTAACTGTAAATACAAAAACCTCATAAAGAGCCATACACTTAGAACATGAATTCATGCCAACAGTACAGGTTCAAATTATGTGTGTAGGCAACAAGAAAGAGAAAAATAGGCCTGAAATAACCAAATAATTAATCGCTGGAATCTAAGGTCTTCTGTGTGATGCTCTATGTGTGGCACGAGCCAATGGCTCTGCCAATTCTGCACGGAAGTGAATTAGATTAGGAAATGAATTGCAGAGGATAACAAATCACAGTTACAAGGCAGGGTTTTCGTCCCACCTTGCCGCCAATCTGCAGAGGGTTTCGTCTCTCAGATTCACAAGACCATTCGTCCCATTGTGATGATCAAATCAAACTAAAACATTCAAATACATACCAGCATCTAGGCATCCCAAATAAGTCAGTCCAGAGTAATTCAAAATATTTATTATTATTTAAATATATTTAATTTGATTTTAGTGTTGAAAAACACTATTTTCCTGCTCAAAATAGATTTAGGGCTGGGCAACATCGGGGACATGACATACCATGGGTTCAAGGGACCATGGAACCCTGCAGAGCATGAGTCAGTGCCCTGCCAATGGTGCCCAATATACATATTGGCACCAACTAATGCCAGCAATTATGAAAAAAGATTAAACAGCTGGCACATTGTTGCTGTTAAAATATAGAGAGGAACTTACACAAGCACAATGTGCCTTGTGTTTACTTTCAGCCAGCAATTACTAAATGGAGCCATCTCTTGGTCTCCTGGAAGATAAACCATCTCATCTTCCCCTTGATGCTTATTTAGCTTCTATTCTGCATGGTTCCACATCTCTCACCAGAGATTTACTTTGTAGAGAGCTATCCTATGAACAAAATTATGTGTCAACTGTTATTTCCAGAATTATTCATTTTGTTTATGTGAATGATTTCATACTCTTTTCCTCCACTCGGATTATTGTTAATGAAGTCATATCTGTTTGTAGCAAATTATACTTTACAACTTAATATAATTTCCTCAAATTGCTCCTAAAATACAATCAACCTCATAATCAAACCTTTCAATATTTGGAGTACTAATTTACTGCATTGATACAAATCATGAAATCCACAACAAAAACAGATTTTCAGAAATTCAGATGTGCACATCCAACCTCAAAACTGACACAGCCAGTTCGTACCCATGACTAATGTATGCCTTATTCACATATTTTTTGTTCATGAAATCATACATAAAAAAATAATATAATGTAAACACACCCTTACTCTCTGCACCTAGATGGTGCCCATATGTAATCCTTGAAGCATATTGCATGGCATATAAACACTGGCATCAGCTGACAAGCATACTAATTGATATACAGATCCAAGAATTAAACTAGAGGCATATTGAATGACATACAAATCAGTTCAACTTGTAGACACACTGCTGATATATAGACCTACATATCTGCCCATGGGCATATAGAAGAACATATGTGTCAATGTGTCAGCCCACAAGCATATTTAATGATATATATACCTATATATGATCATAGAGGCATATTTAATGACTTTTAAACCTATAGTTCAGACTATAGGCATATTAACTGATAAATAGGCCTATAATTCAGACCTACAGACCAGCCAAGGCCATCCTGTAGGTAAATCATATAGCCTTTGGACCATTATTCATCTATTTGAGGACATACGCAGATGTTGGTTGGAATTCCATAATATTGAGTCATAGTATCCCAATTTAATTAGCAATGAATGTCAAGACAAAGTTGTCCATGAAAAGTTTTGTTAATGTCCATTCAACATACTATAAATCATCAGAGACAAGAAAGGAAAACATAATTCTGCAGTATCCAAAACAAGCATACTGTACAAAATTGATGTGAAACCATCATGAGAGTGTTACTGTGGTAAAAGCCACATTTGTTGAGGTCCTCTACAGTTGGTTGAGTCGGCTGGTCAAGCAAATTTAGCAATAAGACATATGCAAGGATCATCAGAAAACATTCCAGCACAAGAGACCGACAATGAGGAACCAATATCTGGAACAAAATGCAAGCAGCACTAAATCTATTGTTTTACATGAGTCATTGGTATGTGATTCCGTATAAATGATTGGATGCCAAAAAAGGGTTTGGGCTGTAAAAGTGTAATGTATGGAAGATAGTCTGAGAGCAGCTGTGATTTATTACAAGGTTAAATATATAATAGCAGGGCTCAACTTGTATCCATTAAGGCATGCCAATTAAGTTCAGTGGATTCAAGAAATAAGACAGGCTGAGACCACAATTCATCTAAAACTTGTCCAGCAAAAGTGTAATGTATGAAAAATTGTCCAAGTACAGCTGCGGTTTGTTATAAGGTTGATAATAATAGCTAAACTTGATTTTGACTCTGCAAGGCATGCAAGTTAAGTTCAGGGAACTCAAGAACCAAGGCACATCTAAGACTTGTCCAGCATTTAAAGTAAAAAAAGCACACACACATAAAAGACATCCAAAACACAAAACATTTTGTCTAGAAAGGTCAATGGGGAACAAACATGAATTTTCTGCTAAATAAAACTGAATTTTCAAATGACTGATAAATTTCAAATTTGTGTACAAATTTTTGCGGTACACAAGATTACTAAGCTGCATATTTTAGTTTGGATACCTATTTAGGATTCTCACAATGTCACTGGTTTGCCCTGCCTAGCCATTGGAACTAGCTCCAATTTGTACCAGACCCAAGGAGTGAGTATGCTTCTGCGGGGGGTGTCCAAGAACCATTCTGGCAACAGTGGGTTTGTCCTGGATGAAACCAAAATGAACTCAAGAGAATTCAGCCAAACCAGAACAGTAACCCATGGTTTTTTTGACCTCTTTAATATGTCTTTTTTTCTTTTTTAATTCATTTTTGGTATTTTACTTTGAATGGGATGGACAAAAATGAACCCCTAAACCTAAAGTAACTTGAAAAGCATTTTTAAGATTAATACAAATTAGTTTTACTTCATTGTCAATGCAAAACACAAAAACCATTTATTCTTGCTTGCTATCACATGAGTAGAGTTGAAGATTGATCGATGAAGGTTCCAAAGTGGTTGGAGAGTTATTCCTATGTGTGTGCAAGAGCCCATCTATTGCTAAAAAGATTTGTAGAGGAAGATCTTTCGAAAATAGTTTAGTTCTTTTTTTTTTTTTTTTTTCTCCCTACATTTTTGTTTTACAAACAAACTCTTTTGTTTTGTAACTTTGCTTTCAACTTCTTTATTTTGCTTTCATCTATTTCAAATGTGTTGTTTATCAAATTTGTTGTCATAGGGATTACAATGGTAGCTGGTTCTAATTCCATGAGTTGATCTCACTTCAAAACAAATCCAAATTCTCCTCTTTGTAAGTATGTAGTTGGTTCTAGGTGGTGAGAGGTATATTTGGATTTGAAATGGATGTGGTGTCAAGTATTCAAGCTTGTACAATCTGGTGAAATTCCATTTGTGTGGCATTCCTTGACAAGGCATCAAAGCTTACCCTAGAAAGAATGGTGCGCCTATGCCATCAAAGCAAGTGATAGCATATATTCTAAGTCACCTCGTTCGCCGAATATCATCCTTGATGTTCGAATTTTGGCGAATTTGATTTTTTTTTAAAAAAATCGTTAATGTTCGGATGAAATTCATACAGAATTTTTAATGAGTTAAAAGTGTTTTTAAATTTATTTTATTTTAGGGTTTTTTAAAGCGTTTTAGGTTAGACACCTTTTTTCCTTATAAAAAGCATGCCCTCTGCAATATTCTAGCACACAACGATCAACAAATCACGGTTGATTAAAAAAATTCTTCTCAGCTGATTTTTCGTTTGGAAAGTGAGACGCACGACTCCGCCTGTCGCGACCTTCATCCGCACTGGTCCTCTTCGAGATTCCTCTCTTTGCGTCTGCGCGCGACACTCCTGGCAGTTGGCACTCGGCTCCTTGGTTCTGTGCACAAGAACGACTCTCTGCAGTCTGCACTCAGCTCCTCCTTGCAAGCAATTTCCTCTCGCGCAAGTTTCAGGTAGGCTTCGGACTTCGCTTCTATGTTTTTTTTCGGCGTAAATGTTTTGTTTCATTATAACGTTTTAATCTATATATAATATGTTTATTTTATGTTTGTTTTATTATAATGTTTTAAGGTTGATATATTTATATTATTTTTATCTTTACAGTTTTATAATATAAATAATAAAATACATATAATATAATAAAATCTTATATTTTATTATATTTTATGTATTTCATTATTTATATTATAAATCTGTAATATTTAATGAAACTATGAAAGTATATTTATATGAAAGTAAGATATGTATTTTATTATTTCCATTATAAATCTGCATTTTTTAATGTAAATATATTTATACTTTTATATAAATATATTTACATTAAAAAATGCAGATTTATAATGTATTATTTAATGAAAACATTTTTATATTTAGAAAATATAAATAATATTAAAATAAAATATAAGGTTTATTATATTATAAATTTATATGTATTTTTTAAATTTATAGAAAATATAAATACATTTACGTTTTTATTTCTATTATAAATCTGTATTTTTTAATGTAAATATATCTATATGAAAAAATATAAATATATTTACATGAATAATACAGATTTATAATAGAAATAAATATAAATTTACTAAAAAAGTGTATATTTATAAATTTTTAATCTGCTTTCCCTTTTCCTAAATACTGTGTGCCTTCTTTTACTAGTGAACTGTATGCCTTCTTTTACCAATGAACCCCATTAAGGTTATGTCTACAGTCTGCAGATTTTGAAGAGGAGAATCTTTGAATCTTACTGTGCTTATCCCCCCTCAATATGTCTTAAATCTCCCTCTCCACTCATAAGATAAGAAGTTAGATAACCATTATCAAATAAACTGCTGAAAGAACCTTAAACTGTCTTCATCTCTGTTGGCATAAAGAACTTCCTGATAATTGCACCCAAGGCCATCTGGCTGCAACAATCCATCAAGAATCCATCCCACTAGTTGATAATAAATGCTAGTTAAATTTTATGTAATTATTTGATTTATTTTAAATTGTAAAATAGTTAATGTTTTGAATACTAAATGTTAATTTTCTTTTTAAACATGCAGATTTTCATTTAATGGCTCCAAACAAATCAACCTCCAAGGCATGGAAGCATGTGACCCGCAACGGTGTAAACATCAATTGTAATCTATGCCCACATACTCTTGTTGGAAGTTTAACAAGGGTTATGGACCACTTGCTTGGTGTTGCAGGGGGTGGAGGGGGAGGTGTTCTTGCATGTACAGGGGTTACTCCAGAAATTAGAGCTATTCTAGAAAAGGAGCAATCCTCTTCAATTGTAGGAAAAATGAAGAAGGCACAAAAGAAACAGAGAATTGGAGAAGATATATCTAGATTCACATCTGTTATGTCTTCCTCTTCTAATCCACCCAAATCGGTGAGTGTATCAAAAGAGAGTGGAACACTGAATAGCTTTTGGAAACCAGCAGAGAAACAGGAGGTGGATGATGCAGTAGCTGATTTGTTTTACACAAATGCTATTCCATTTAATGTTGCAAGAAATCCACATTTTCGTAATGCAGTTCACAAAATTGCAGAGTTTGGCAAAGGGTACACACCCCCAGGTTCAGAGGCTATTAGGACAACTCTTTTGCAAAGGTCAAAAGATAGAGTGACTGCGAAATTAGCTTCTGTCAAATCCTCTTGGAGGATAACAGGTTGCACCATATTGAGTGATGGATGGTCAGATATATGTCAAAGGCCATTGATCAATATTTTGGTGGCTTGTCCTGAAGGTGTGGTGTTCTTGAAAGTGATTGACACCATGAACCACAAGAAAACTTCCGAGTATATTTTTCAAATTTTAGAGGAAGCCATTCTTGAAGTAGAGGTGGAAAATGTGGTTCAAGTGGTAACTGATAGTGCAGCAAATTGTGTGGGAGCTGGGAAGCTGATTGCAGACAAATACCCACAAATATATTGGAGCCCATGTGCAGCCCATTGTCGTGATTTGTTGCTTCATGACTTAGCTAAATTCCCATGGTTACATGAAGCTATTCATAGAGGGAGAACAATTGCAAACTTCATACGGAATCATCGTCTCACATTGAGTCTTTATAGGCAGATGCATCCAGGGAGTTGTTGAGGCCTTGTGAAACAAGATTTGCTTTTTTTTACATCACTTTGAAAAGAGTGGTTGAAGAAAAAGCAGCTTTAAGGTCTGTTATTTGTTCCAATGAGTGGGAACATTCAGTGCTTTCTAAAGGTCCTAAGGGGAAGAACATAGAGCAAATAATTCTAAATAGCAATTTTTGGGAAAGTGCAACAAAAGTTTTGCTCATATGTGAACCAATTGTTGGTGTGCTTCGTATGGTTGATGGTGACACTCCTTGCCTTGGCATGCTTTATGAAAGCATGGACCGTTGCAAGGAAGCTATTCAAAAAGCACTAAATAATGTAGAAGAGGAATATATGGAGATATGGGAGACAGTTGATTGCAGATGGAAAATGATGCACACACCTTTACATGTAGCAGCTTGCTTTTTGGAGCCTAAGTTGTTTTCTATTGATAGACAAAGTGACACTGAAATTATGGTAGGGCTTTTAGAAGCCATTGGAAAGTATGAACCAAATCAAACAATTTCAGCAATAATCAAAAGTCAATTTTGGGTATACAAGCGAGGAGAAGGGATGTTTGGAATGGAAGCAGCCAAATATGACATGGCACATGTACCTGGGTATACATGGTGGATGAACTATGGAGCTCAAACTCCTGAGCTACAGAAGTTTGCTATTCGAGTTTTGAGTCAGGGAGCAAGTTCATCAGCTTGTGAGAGGAACCGGAGTTGCTTTGACCAAATCCATTCCAAAAAGAGGAATAAATTATTGTCTGGAAAGTTGGGAGATCTTGTCTATGTTCGTAGCAATTTAAAATTGCTCATGAACAAATCAGCAAAAGACTCTTCCTCACAACAAATTCTGGAAGACATAGTAGTGCCAATTGCAGATGAGCCTGACTTTGCAGATGATGAATTGAGCAGTGATACAGAGGATGATTTAGCATCTCAGCCAAGTGCTCTTGATGACTTGGAGCTTTTTTGAAGTTCTAAAGTCTTTACTGTTATTGTACCTTTTTGACAAAAGAACATCTTCACAATTGTGATTTCATATGTTGCTTATAGTTTATATTTTATAAATGTGTCATCTTTTTGTAATGATTCAATCTATTTATCAATGCTAAACTATTTAGACAATTGTATGGACATATTACTTATATTTATATAAAAAAAAAAAAAACTAAAATTACATAAGGCGAATTTAATCCGAATTTTATACTTTTCGAATTTTTTCCTTGCCAAACTTCATCCGAATTTCAAGGTCGCCGAACTCGAATTCAAATTCGAACCTAGTGACTTAGCATATATTAACAAGCAAGAGCAAGCAAATGAAGTAGCAAGCCATCGAGCAAATCGTCCTTTCACAAATAAAGGATTTTAAAGAATGAAACCTCCTCTACCACTCTACCACCATCTAAGGTTGAAATTGTCCTAGAAAGGTACCCATTTTTGGTTATGCCTTAAGAACAACCTATTACACATTAGAGACCAAAGGGATTGTTAAAAGTGACATTTCAAAAAGAGTCCCAAGAAATTGCAAATCAACACATAGCAAGGTGTATTTATTGGCTTTCAATGTTGCTTACTCACCATATTGACAAGAAATGATGAGAAAAAATAATAAATTGCCAAAAAGATACAAAATCCCAAGTCATAAAAATGTGTAGAGCACGCTATTAGAAAAGGAGGTTATGCTTGCAAAAGATTCATTAAAGCCCATAAGGGATTTGTGTGCCAAGATAGAGGTGTCCATCATTTTTTATTGATGGAAGCATATTAATAAATCTGCCCTTGATTGACATGATCAAGCTTTCCCCTAAAGGAGCAATGTTTTTGATAGCCATAGATTGTAAGGGGAGGTGAAGGATGGCCAATGTATTGTTGACATCCTAATGGCAACCATTAAGCAAGTGGGACTTTAATGTTCCCATTTTAATAGAGTGGTTTGTTAACATAGATGGGTGTATTTAAAGTTTCTATTAGATAGTTAGAACTGAAATAAGATGGGTGTGTGGTCAGGAAGTTAGGTTTGCAGTGCATTGGAATAAGGCAGTTAGTTAACTGTTTGGTTTCTACTTTGATTGAGGAGTGGCTTTGACAATTGATTGTTTAGAAACTACTATCAATTGAGGAGAATTTCTTAGTTGAGTGCTGAAATTGAGGAAAGGACTACAGTTAAGCACTGAAATTGAGAAAAGGACTACTCAGTTAAGCACTGAAATTGAGGAAAGGACTATTCAGTTAATTACTGAAATTGAGAAAAGGACTACTCAGTTAAGCACAGAAATTGAGGAAAGGACTGATCAATTAAGTGCTGAAATTGCCTATGATTGGGGAGTGTAGGGAGTGCATGCGTTTTAAGAGGCATTGAGGAAAAAATAGAAGATGATGAGCACACGCTTATACTGAGAGGGGTGAATTAGTATAAGACAATTCTTTATTTTTTAAACTGACATCCACGATAATGTCAATTGCCTAATATCATTCACATAAGATCTAACAATTATACAACACAAGAACACATGATTTATGTGGAAAGCCTTAGAGGAAAACCATGGCAAACTATTGCTTGACATTAAAAATCTCTTACAATCTTTGTCGGCACCAACCTACAAGATACACCAATCCCCTCTTATACAATTTGTGAGCACCAACTCATTGGAGACACCAATCCCCACTTGTAAAATTTGTAAACACCAACCCACTAGAGACACCAATCCCCACAACTGAGTACCAACTCAACAAGAGACAACAACCTCTCCAATATGAAGCACCAACCTCTTCAATAGAATCTCGTCTTCTTGAGAATAAATATTCTTTACAAATAGCCTTTAATGATCTCCTTTCCTATTCTCCTCCTCAAAATCTTCACACACAAATCTGCATTTATTATCTTTCTTAAATAGTCATACACAAATCTACATATATTCTGCTTCTTAAATCTTCTTGTTCTTGAATGATATATCTTTGTGTCTCACACACTTCCCTTCTTCACAAATCTGCTTGCATGATGTTACATTTATTCCCCACTACTCACACATTTCTTATTTCCTTTAATATCTTCATATTTCTATGAAGAGATACATCCTTTCAAAGATAATAACCCTTCAAATAGTCACAACTCCTCTTAAATAATAATTGTTGCCTTTTCAAACTTGATCACTGCCTTTTCACGCATATCCACAACAATATATATTTTTATCCTCCACACACTTCTCCCTTGACTAATAGATCTTCCTTTCTATTCCACACACACACATATTTATATCTTTATATCTCAATGAAGAGTTGCATCTCTTTGAAAAGAGATAACTCTTTAAAATGATGTCTTTTTGTTAAGACTAAATGCTGCCTTTTGACACATATCCACAATAATATATATTTTTATCCTCCACACACTTCTCTCTTGACTAATAGATCTTCCTTTCTATTCCAAACACATCTATTGATATCTTTATATCTCAATGAAGAGTTGCATCTCTTTGAAAAGAGATAACTCTTTAAAATGATGTCATTTTGTTAAGACTAAATGCAGCCTTTTAACACATATCCACGATAATATATATTTTTATCCTCCACACACTTCTCTCTTGACTAATAGATCTTCCTTTCTATTCCAAACACATCTATTTATATCTTTACATCTCAATGATGAGTTGCATCTCTTTGAAAAGAGATAACGCTTCAAAAGGATATGTCTTTTTGTTAAGACTAATTGCAGCCTTTTAGTACTATTTCTTTCTCCTTAATGGCTTCCTTTGAATGATCTTCTATAAATTTCTTATAGCTCTTCAACATGTATCTTGACTATTCTTAACCAGATCTTCAATTAATAATATTCATTCACTTCATTCTTCCATACTCCTCTTATTTACTTCATGCTAAATATTCTAATTCCATACACTTCTTTGAATGATAAAACCTTCCTCCCTTTTTATTCCTCACTCACTCTTGAAAGATAAAACTTTCCCACACATAACATCTCATAGAATGACTTCTCTTATATTATCTTGTCTCATCATGAGACACAACCTTTCATTGTACCCTTGTGATTTTAGGTTAAAACTAATCTTTATTTAATTAATTAATTTCTTTATCATGTAAGAAGCATTTCATAATATATCTTCTATTCATTTCCTTATTCCTTTATTGAATTCAATTTACTTCATCATTGATAGATGATTCATTTCATTATTGATATATCTTTTGTTGCTCCACTCACACACTTCATTTTTTTTATCCACTCTTCTCAATCTGATTTTACTTGATCTTCGAACATCAATTAGTGGCCTTTGGCCTTTGTCCATCATACGATTTCTTCTATTGACAAAGTGCTCTTCTCACCTTTGACATCAATGACACTATTCTAACAATCTCTCATACTCTTTTGACATCACTGACAATCAATTCCAACAGAAGTTACTTTTCAAAATATTAAAACAAAAATCAACTTAATTTTTAGGGTTGTGAAGCTGTTTGCAGCAGTTTTTGGGCATTTGGAGCTAGATTTTCTTGAGGGATGGAAACACTCAACTAGTAGATGAGTTTCAAAGTGTTATCAAGTTCATCAAAAGTGTTTATGTTGCATGTTGACTGTGCCTAGTGAGCTATATTAGACTTTTAAATCTTAGTTTGACTGTATATGTTTGAATATAACAAAAAATACAAAACTATGTTGCTAGACTATTTTAAGTTTTTGGGTTATTAGTTGTGCTTTTAGTTGGGTTTTTCTAGGGCCCTTGCAATATTGTTCAAGTCATAATAGACAATGCACAGAATTGTAGAATGTTTGTTTTGTTGTTTGAAATATGATATTTGCACATTTTTTGGACACCTTGTCTTGTCCACTTCCTCAACCTTTTTCTACAAAAGATTGGCAACAAAATTGAATAGATCAGAAAGGTCTATGCTGAGGCCAAAGAGATCCATATGTCTATCACCAACCACCACATGTCATAGGACATATTCAAATCATTCTCAAAACTGGAGTTCTTGAAGGCAAGTGAAACAATATAAAATTTAATGTTTCACTTTAGTTAGAAATTTATTTTTGTTAAAACTGAATTATGTCTTCTTTGAAGTTTGTTTTTAATTATTTTATTTTTATTTCCGTTGATAGGTTGGTGGATCCATTTTACCTCTAATACAATCATCTTAAGACGACTTTTGAAGGTTTAGGAGGCACTTTGTTACATGATCATCAACTAAACTTGGTCCATATGGAGGCAAGCAACACTAAGAGGGCAGCAAATGTTAAGCAAATGATCCTAGATGACACTTGGTGGGACCATGTGAAATATCTCCTTAGTTTCACTGAGCCTATTTTGAGTAAGACCTGCTTTACTGACATGGATAAGCCTTGTTTGGAAGAAATATATGATGACATCAACTCAATGGTTGCGAAGATGAAAATGAGAAAGGGCAAGATCCTAAATAAACTTTCTTCAAACAAATGCACAAAGTTATTGAAAAGAGAAGGAACACAAAGACCACCCTACTACATCGTATTGTCTTTGCATCAAGTCCAAAATATTATAGTGTTGGGATCTTTTTTGTGCCAATAAGGATTGCCCCATATAAAGAGTTTGAAGCCAGCTAAAGTTACAATGAAGCAGTTTGTAGACTCTTCCCTATACTAATTGCACACTGTAGTCATAATTGAATTCATTGATTTTGTACACTCCAAAGGTCAAAGTATTGAAGCTCTTCATGACAAGTTCAAGAAGAATGCTCACAGATGGTGGTACTTCCATGGCCAACAATTACAACACCTACAACCTCTTGCAATCAAAGTTTTATCACAAATAAGTTTTATAGTTTTTTTATCTAAAATAAAAAGACAAACATTTTCAAGTTTGAAGTTTCATTTTTAATTTTCTGCTTCTAACTCTCTAACTTTCTTTCAATGTGTTGCCAATTATCTGCATTTGAACAAAATTGGAGCACATCCTCCATACAATCAGTGAACAAAATTGATTGCACTCAAATAAGGCAAGGGACTTGGTGTAGAAGCATTTCAACTTGTGTCTCCTTTCAATCAAAAATGGCTACAAAGAAGCGGTTATGAGGTTGTGGGATATAGAGCCAAAGCATACTGACTTGGATGCTTCTACTTCCCATCATGCTACATTTGAGATGCCAAATAGTAAGCACACTTTTACTGTAAGTGGCAGTGGCACTACTTGTGATTCTTTCAAATCTTCCTACATCATCTAATGTCAATGATGATGACGATCATATTGAAAACCATATGACAATGAAACCTAATTGTTGAACATGACATTATCATTTTAATATTGAAGTTTGAAGAATGAATATTTTATAATATTTATTATATTTATAATGACATTCAAGTTTATGGTAGTTTTGTTTATTAAGTAATGCCATGTGGTATTCAAAACTTAATACCTTCTTTTAGGCTGCATATATATATATTTGTGTGTAAGTGGTTTTTATATGTTTTTTTGTACAAATGAACCCAACTCCCCAAAAAAGTGTGCCTGATCCATGAACTGAACTAAGATCCAAATCAGAACCAGCAACATTGTATTCAAAAGAGGGAAGGATGAAGTTCATCTTTTTGGTGAAATATCCTATAATGGTGTTAGATCTATGATATATCAATTTCTTGTGTCTTCTGATGCCATTCTTGGGGACTGTCTTACAGAGTCCATCTTGAGTTCTTGTATGGTTTAAAGGGAATGAGCTTAAATAGTCAGCACATAGTGGCTGTTTAAGTGGGAGTGGGCCTCACATATAGCACAACATGCTTGCTATTTAGTTTTAACCATTTCAAATAGGCTGCCAAAACATGGTAGCAGAATATGATCATTGTATTTATGATGGTTTTGTTTGCTGCCACTCGCTGCCACTCTACATTCTACCATGCATTCCAATCATTTGATTACAACATTTAAAATTAAAAATTGTATGGTTATGATTTGACTGCTACTAGTAGTCACACTATTTAAAACTTTAAGTCTACAGAATCACTAGCGTCTGTTACATTAGTTGACATGCAAATTTCGCAAATAAGTGATAAGATTTTCCTTTCACAATCCAATTATAATTTAAGTTTAGATGTTTAAAAAAATTTAAATGAAGAAGTTGAAGTATATACACTCAACCTTTGAGTTAAGTACTAAGGTGGAAATTGTGAAACCAAGAAGGTTAATCATAAGGTTACTTGAATGGGAGTCTTCTCTGTTTAGCTCATTTGTGGACCAGTTATTATAGTTTCTTATGCCATTGAGCTAGTATGAAGATTTAATGCAAAAACCTAAAATTTATCATTGGAAAGGCAACTAAGCATACACCTAGGGATATTATGGCACACATCAACTTGGTCTACAATTACAAACAAAGAATTAAATTTTATTTAATTTAAGTAGCTGCATATATTCTGAATGGACAAGATGATCAGGATGTTTTCTACTTGGGCTCACATGTTTCTTGGATAGATATGAAACAACCAACTATTGCACTTTTTACTTTGGAGACAACATTGATGTGTAGTTTGTAAAGAGTCAAGTACTAATAGTGCAATAATAGGGATTTGTTGAATCACAATTTCTGACTTTTCCAATCCACTGATAATAAACAATAATAGATAGTAACAGATTTATGAGAAAATCAGATTCACACACAAGAGCCAGTTGATGACAATATCCAGGGATTGAAACCAGCATCAGATCCTAGAAGAATTGTCATTAATATGCAATGAGTTATAATTGACACACACAGAGAAATGTACCCTTACAGATCTGGAAACACACAGATCGAGCCAAAGAAGACGGAAAAGCACCCAATGGTTCAATATTGGCGCAAGACTGAATTAACAATTTGAATATACAGTCACTGGGTCCGCGATCAATAATGGAGAGGTGCGATATTAATATATGTTGGACATTCTACCCGTCGTGATGTCAAAGACAGGCCCGTAGCTATAGATTGGCAGTCCCCCGCATATGCAAGTCGCCAAATCCGCAGCTAGATGAGGTCCTTTGGAATTAGATGGTCTTGACTTAATTTTTGGCAATGATTTACAAATGAATGCTGGACCAATAGGCACAAAACCTCCAAGTTGCCCCTTTGCAACTACTATAGATGTAACGCTAAGATGCTCAAATGATATGAAGGATGATTGCGTGCTGAATTGCTCAATTGTCCCAGGCCTGGAAAATATATGCGATTATAGGAGGGGCGAGTGGCACCCTTGCAATGGCACCTGATTTGTCACTTGATAACCTCTTCCCAAGTTGTGATATATAAAGTTGTTGGTGAGAGCCTGTGGCTTCGCCACACTCTGTCTTGATCGATCTCCCTTCAACACACAACCTTGTTTGAACTACCTGTAGTGAACCGATCCTGAGTGTTAAAATTGACAAAATGAGAGAAGGTCGAAGACACTGAATTATCTGGTGAGGTTCACGTCTCACTAGGCCATCGATCTAAAGAGGGTGACGTCTCCAACAAATCAAAGAATCAATGTCTTCCACTGTGATGATTCACAATATCAAATGAACTCACATAAATACTTGACAAATGGTTGATCCAAAGGGAAGTCGACCCAAGAAAAAATTCAAATTTTTTAATTATTATTATCATTATTAGTTTATAATATTATTATTATAAAATTATAATAGTGTTTAAAAACACTTTTAGCAATTTCCCTCCACTTTTCAATTTGAAATGTTCAGGACATGACCGTCCCCTCCTCCAGATTGTTGCTTGTCCTCGAGCAACCTCAAGTTAGGATGTTGAAAAATCTCCAAACCCTCCCAAGTAGCATCTTCGATTGGAAGGTTCTTCCACTTCACCAAGTATTTTGAGATGATCTTGTTCCTTAACCACTTCTCTCTCATGTCCAAAACCATTTCGGGTTCGATTATCAATTTTCCTTCATCATTAAGAGGAGGTAGCTCCAAAGAAAGTGTGACCTGCTGCCCAAGCACCTTCTTAAGGCATGAAACATGAAAAACGTTGTGAATTTTGTTGTCCTTGGGAAGTTCCAGCTTGTATGCAACCTCTCCAATCCTCTTTATGATTTTGTAGGGCCCATAAAATCGTGGTTTCAATTGCTCTGCTCCATTTCCCTTAAGAGTGGATTGACAGTAGGGCTGCAATCTCACATAGACCATGTCACCCACCTCAAAAACCCTCTTAGTCCTACATTGATCTGCATATAACTTTTGTTGGTTTTGGGCACGCTGCGAATACTCTTTGAGTGCATTCAAGATATCAATATTTTGTTGGACCATGTCCCTAGCACCTGGCACTCTACTATCTGCAAGGTCAAATCCATGAAAGAAGTAGCATCATATCCATAAAGTATCTTAAAGGGAGACATACCAATAGACATGTGATGTGTGGTGTTGTAGCAAAATTCCCCTAGGTGTAACCACTTCACCCAAGCTGATTGCTGCCCTGTAACATAGTTCCTTAAGTACCCCTCAATCCATTTATTCACTATTTCAGTTTGTCCATCCATTTGATGGTGTTAACTAGTGCTTGGAGTCAATTCTGTGTGAGCCAAACGAAAGAGTTCTTGCCAAAATAAACTGATAAACCTACAATCCATGTCACTCACAATGTTCTTGGGCAATCCGTGGAGCCTAAATATCTCTCTAAAAAACAGATCAGCAACTTGAGGCGCCTTAAATTCTAAAGTAATGGCATGAAAATGAGCATACTTTGTAAGCCTGTCAACCACCACATAAATATTATTCTTACCTTGTACCTTAGGCAGCCCAGTAATAAAATCCATGGAGATGCTTTCCCATTTCTGATTTGGAATGGGTAGGGGCTGCAACAAACTAGCTGGTAAGACATGCTCAGTCTTGTTTTGTTGGCACACCAAACACTCTCTAACATGTTGCAATATATCATTCTTTAGTCCCTTCCATGAAAAACATTCCCTTATTTGCTTGTATGTCTTGTAGAAGCCCAGATGACCAGCAAAAGGTGTGTCATGACAAGCTCTTATAATCCTCCCCTTGACCTTGGAATTTGGTACAAGATACACCGGATCTTTGTAGAGGATGAGATCTTCAATCACTTTATATCTATCATCAAATAACTTCCCATCTAGAATATTAGTAGCAAAGGAATCTTTGGCATATTCAGCTATTATGGCAACCCTCCAATCAGCAGATATATCAGACATAGAGCAGAAATAAGGCTTCCTAGAGAGTGCATCAGCCACCACATTGTTTTTTCCTTTCACATATTCAATATCAAAATCATAGGCTTGGAGCTTGCTTACCCATTTTTTATGTCTATCATTCAAATTACGCTGATTGAAGAAGAATTTGAGGCTGTTATGATCCATCTTTACCACAAATTTTCCACAAACCAAGTACTATCTGAATTTGGCAAGGGCATGCATGACAGCTAGCATCTCCTTGTCATAAATAGAAAAGGTCTTCTCTAAATCTTTGAGCTTCCTACTCTCATATGCTATAGGATATTTATTCAGCATCAAAACTACTCCAATTCCCTCTCCTGAAGCATCACATTCAAGTACAGAAGGAAGTGAGAAATCCGAAATAGCCAAAACAAGACATGAGCTCATTACCTCCTTAAGCTTATCAAAAGCTTGATGCATTGTGGGGCTCCAAGAGAATGCCCCTTTTTTTGTCAAGTTGGTTAATGGAGCTACAAGTTGTGAGAAACTTCTCACAAACCTCCTATAATAGCTGCATATGCCCACAAATCCTCTCAACTGTGACAAGTTCTTGGGCCTCGGCCAATCCTAAATTGCCTTGATCTTCTCCTCATCAACACTAACCCTTTGAGCACTAATCTTATGTCACAAGTATAGAATTTCAGTCATCTGAAACTCATATTTTGACATCTTGGCATAAAATGAATGACGCTCAAGTACAAGCACCTCCTCTATATGCTTTATGTGATCCTCCCATGTCCTACTATAGATCAAAATGTCATCAAAGAAAACCAAAACAAATTTCCTCAATTGTAGAATGAATACTTGATTCATACATGACTAGAAGGTAGTTGAGGCATTGGTCAACCAAAATGGCATAACCAAGAACTCATAGTGCCCATAGTGACATCGAAAAGTTGTCTTATGCACATCTTCCTTCCTCACTTTAATTTGGTGGTATCCTGAGCACAAATCAATCTTGGAGAGATACACTGCACCATGGAGCTCATCTATCAACTTATCGATCCTGGGAATGGGATAGCGGTTCTTGATTGTCTTCTTGTTGAGTGCTCTATAATCAATGCATATCCTCAACGTCCCATCCTCCTCCTTAACCAACACTACGGATGAAGCAAAAGGGCTAGAGCTTGGACGGATGTGTCCCATGTCCAACAACTCCTTGATTGCCTTCTCAATTTCCTCTTTGTACATCCTGGGATGCCGATAGGGAGTGGTGATGATGGGCTTGGCTCCCTCCTCAAGCTCAATCACATGTTGTAATCCTCTATTAGGTGGCAATCCGGAAGGGATCTCTCAAAATAACTTGCACTTCTTGTTTAGGAAGATTGGATGTCAATGGGGTAGGTTCTTCCTTCCTTTGGGGGACCAGTATCTGTGATCAAACACTCTGCTACCCAAGCCACCTCATCTTTACGAAAAGGCATCTCCATCCTCTTAGCTGAAACTACCATCGGACCACCCTTGGATAGGCCTCGAAGGGCAATCTCTTTCCCATCGTGTTTGAACTTCAACTCCATGGTCTACTAGTTGGTTGTGTACTCCCCAAGCGAGTGTAACCATTGTACTCCCAAGACCACATATGTATCACCAATGTCAACCACGTAGAAATCGTCCCACACCCTGTCTCCCCCAAGGATCAACTCCATTTGTTGAATCCGATGGGTGCAAGAGAGAATTTTACCTCCTACAGTTGATACATCAAATCCTTCAAAGCTTTCTACCTTCAAACCCATCTTGGCTATGGTCCTCTTGTTAATGAAATTATGAGTGGCTCCACTGTCTATCAATATTGTCACTCTCTGTCCTTGAAGAACCCCTCTAACATAGAGAGAATGGTATCGTGGTGCTCCTAAAAGTGTTGCAAGAGTGCCTCCCATATGTTCTCCTTCCATGGTTATCTCTTGCTCATCCTCATTAGTAGCTTCCTCGGTTTCACTTCCACTTCATCATCGGAAACTACCTCAATGTAGTGAATTTGGCCTTTTCCCAAACATCTATGGCTTCAATCCCAAGGCTCCTTGCAATAGAAGCATAAGTTTCTCCAATGGAGCTCATTCTTAGACATGTCCATTCTGCTAGGCCTTGGAGGAAGGATCTTAGGGGGATGAGTAGCCCTGTGGAATGGTTTCCTTTGCTGCCTTGTTCGAGTGCTCTTGATCATAGGTTTATTCTTCATGGTGGAGTCTTCAAGGTTTAAGGCTCTTTGAATAGCCTCTTCCATTGATGTTGGCTCTAAAGGCCTTACCAATCCACAGAAGGATTTTGATAACCCCTCAATGAACAAGAACATGAGTCTTCTATTTGTCACATCTGGGACCATAATAGAAAGCCTTTGAAATTCTGCCACATAATCATCCACGGTCCCTTGTTGCCTTAGGCACGTTAATTCCTTGAAGTATGTTTTCAGATCTCTTCGATCAAACCTTTCTATGAGCTTTGGTGTGAAATCAGCATATGTAGTGACAAGATTAAACCCTTACATCACGATTCCATGATGCCACCATTCATGTGCTATTCCCTCCAAATGCAGGATGGAAAACTTGACCGCTTCATCTTCAGGCATTGGGCTGAGTGAAAAGTATGTGTCTAGCTTTAGTACGAATGCTCGTGCTGTCACTTTCCCTGAACCATCAAAATTTGGGAGAGTCAACTTGCTCACCCTATGCTGCAAATCTCTATTGGAATAATATGCTAATTGTCCTCCTTTTGATCCATTCCTTTCCTTGTGAAATTGAATGAATGGAATTTGACTTCTCATATTTGGATCAATTTGTGCATAGGCATCTATGCTTGCACTAACATCACCTTCAGCAAGTCTCTGCTCTTCTCCTCCATTGGTAGATCCATTCTTGTGCAAGAACGATGGTTGTGTGGGGCAGGTAGCTTTATTGCTTTGAGTTTCAGATCCATTTTGGTTGGAATGGCTGCCTTCTGGGCCATTATTTGGCATAGATCTAAAAGTATTAGTCATGGTATTCGTGGTTTGCATCATCATGCTCACCATTTGTGATGTTTGTTCTTGTTGTTTGGCCATTTGCTCTTGCATTTGAGACATTTTCCTCAAGAAGATCTCCCATTGCTCATCCCTATCAGCGATCTTACCTTTGCCTCCTATTCCGAATGACTCAACTTTTGCCTTCCCTCTTTCCCTCTCAATGGCTTGCTGATCTCTTTGACTTGGTTGCATAAAATACCCTCAGGCTGGCAGGATTTGAGCTCTGATACCACTATAAAGAGCCAAGTACTAATAGTGCAATAACAAGGATTTGTTGAATCACAATTTCTGAACTTTTCCAATCCACTAATAATAAACAATAACAAATAGTAACAGATTTATGAGAAAATCAGATTCACACACAAGAGCCAGTTGATGACAATATCCACGGATTGAAACCAGCATCAAATCATAGAAGAATCATCATTAATATGCAATGCGTTATAATTGACACACACACAGAGAAATGTACCCTTACAAATCTGGAAACACACAAATTGAGCCAAAGAAGATGGAAAAGCACCCAATGGTTCAATATTGGACACAAAAAGAAATGTACCTTTACAATTATGGAAACACACAGATCGAGCCAAAGAAGACGGAAAAGCACCCAATGGTTCAATATTCGCACAAGACTGAATTAATAGTTTGAATATACAGTCATTGGGTCTGCGATCAATAATGGAGAGGTGCAATATTAATATATGTTGGACATTCTACCTGTTGTGATGTCAAATGCAGGCCCATAGCTATAGATTGGCAGTCCCCCGCATATGCAAGTCGCCAAATCTGCAGCCAAGTGATGTCCTCTGTAATCAAATGGTCTCAACTTAATTTTTGGCAATGATTTACAAATGAATGTTGGACCAATAGGCGTGAAACCTCCAAGTCGCCCCTTTGCAACTACGATAGATGTACACTAAGATGCTCAGATGATATGGAGGATGATTGCGTGTTGATTTGCTCAATTGTCCTGCGCTGGGAAAAGATATGTGATTATAGGAGGGGCGAGTGGCGCCCTTTGAAATATTTCGAACCAATTTTTTCAATTTTTGATTACAATAAGCAATGCAACACACATCTATTAGGGTTAGTTCTCAAACCAAAACGATGTGGAATACAACTCTAACCAAGTATGTACACCAGGATCCCGAGTTGGGCAAAGTGTGAGCATATGGTCAAAGGATCTCTATGCACTGTTGAACTGAGTAACTCTAACCAAAATGGCGCCGAGAGATGGCGAACATATGGTCAAAGGATCCCTACAAGCTACCAGCTGAAAGTAACTCTAACCAAGAATGCACCCTAAGACCCAAGGTGGGAGGAGAGGCGAGCATATGGTCAGAGGATCCATGAAATGCAGTGACGGCTCAGCCGATCAGCAAAATGATATTACAATGCAAGTTCAAAATGTAAATAGGCGGCAAGCCAACCTCTTCCACTTATTCAGCGGGTATTACAATGAGTAAAAGTAGAAGATAGATGAGAATGCTGACACTACTACTGTTCAGCTTACAATGAATTAGATTGCCTACCAAGAACATAAGATTAGAAGCTCTCCAATGCTGCAATAATGAAATAAGATCTCTCCAAAGCTTAATAAGACTTTCCAGTCACAAACCCTTCACCAAAATGCATTTACCTAAATCTGACATGACAGAACATGGACTGAAAATGCATAACCAGCAACACAAAATCCTACTAAAATGCTTGCAACTCACGCTAGACTCATCCAAATGACTCCAAATCAAATGCATTAGCTTCCTAGAATGATGGCGCCCAAGTAAGAACCATAAAACTAACCCAAACTGCTGTATATTTTTTGGCACGAATTTCAAGAGACTCGGAATGGTACGGCCCTTCAAGGAGGGCGACTTAGCTTCTATAAAATCCAATACTTGATAATAAAATCTGCAAATTTGTCAAGAGGGGCGCCCTTATCAATGAGATGCAATGAAACAATACACACAATGAGATTATTTTTATTTTCTAATGTAGGAGCAAAAACAACATTCAGCTATACTAAATCAGCAACTCCAGAATTTTACTATAATGCAAGAAACTGAACTACAAATGCAAACAATTGCTACAATGCAAAGCTCACTACAAAATCCACTCAACTACAAGCTAACATCTCCACTAGTTGCTATCTTTCAAGCAAGAAGTCGAGCCAAGGCTAGGAGGCATTCATTCCTCGAAACAATCCTGATACCATTTCGGCAACATAACTTTACTGAAGACATAAGATGAGAAAATGAAGAGAAGTGGTCTCCATATATAGGCTCGGCAAGGAATCTCCAGAAACTTCTAGAAAGGGCGCCCAATTTGAAATAATCCAATTTCCCTCCAAGGATGGCATCCTTTTTCTTCAAGGCAACATTTGACTTTATTTAAAAATAATCTCTCCATCAAAGTAGGCGTCCCCCCTTCAAGCATGATTTAAAACCCTTTAAAATATTAAATTACCTCCTATGAGGCGTCCACCCTTGAAGTCCCCTTTTAAAAACAACTTGAAGTGATGCAACTAGGCCAAGGGGTCAACATTAAAATATAACATTATTTAATTCAATTTGACTTATCTCTCCAAAATGCATCCCAAGGCCAAGAATGAACAAACCAACTGAACTGGCTAAAGAAGAGAGCCAACTACACTGAAAACCACAGGACCACTGCCAGAAATAGAATTTACTAAAAAAAGTAAATTCCTGAAGGTGCTCGGATCACACTGCAAGTCATACCACTGCGAAGCTCTCTGCAAACCCAGAAAGAATTCGCAATTCAATCTCCAAATTTCGAGCAACAACAACCTCCAAAAAGGGAAACCCTAATTTTACCCTTTGAGTAGCCTACGGATCTCCGGAATAGGCCAACGGTCAACTGAATTGATCACACTCGAGAAGGGGACATTACACCCTTGCAGTGCGCTCGATTTGTCACTCGATAACCTCTACTCAAGCTGCGATATATGCGGGTGTTGACGAGAGCCTATAGCTCCACTACACTCTATCTTGATCAATCTCCCTTCAGCGCACAACCTTGTTTGAACTACTTGCAGTGAAGTGATCCTGAGTGTTAAAATTGACAAAATGAGAGAAGGTCGAAGACACAGAATTGTTTGGTGAGGTTTGCATCTCACCATACTGTTGATCTGAAGAGGGTGACGTCTCCAACAGATCAAAGAATCAATGTCTTCCACCGTGAAGATTCGCAATGTCAAATGAACTCACATAAATACCTGACAAATGGTTGATCCAAAGGGAAGTCGGCCTAGAAAGAAATTCAAATTTTAAAATTATTATTGTCATTATTAGTTTATAATATTATTATTATAAAATTAAAATAGTGTTTAAAAACACTTTTAGAAATTTTCCTCCATTTTTCAATTCGAAAAGTTCGGGACATGACAGAGTTGTCACATGTTTCTTGGATAGATACGAAACAACCAACCACTGCACTTTTTACTCTAGAGACAACATTGATGCGCAGTTGCCACTATATGGGTTTTGATAAGAGAGGTTGTTGAGGACTTAGAACTTGGACAAATACTAGATTATAGTTTTGGCTTGTGACAATCAAAGTGATATCCAATTGACCAAGAATCTAGTATTTCATAAGGGCCGATTTAATTGAGTGATGCAGAAGCATTGTACTAGTCCAGCAAATAGCACGTCACGATTTTTCAAGCTCAAATTTTGGCCATCAATTTTGAAGTTTCAATCCCTGCTAATCATTGGCATGCTAAGGGAGTCATTCAACCCTCTGAATGCATTGATGTAAGAGACTGGGTGTCTCTCAGCCCAAACCCTTAACTGGAAACGAAGATTTTTGTCTATTTTGTATTTTTTTTTGTGTTTTTGATGGTTTTTTGCAATAAATAGTAAATTGCGATTTGCTCTAAAAGGCTTTAAAATTTCATAAAAAATAAATAAATAATAACTACGCATCAATAATGATCTCCAGATGAAGGCGCATATATCTATTAACTTCCAGAACTCAAAAGACAAAAGAAATCGATTACAGAGAGATAAAACAATATTTTATTTGGAAAGAACCTATAGACTTGCAGGCGCCAGAAAAACAGAAAGAAATGTACGGCTGAAGCAAAGAATGAATCCTCAGGCTCTGAAATCAATACTGGAGCTCAATAAACCCTAGGCGCACCAGATCCCACTGACAGAAGCTGAGAACTAAAGGCGTTTCACTTGCAAATGAAAAGTACGACCTTCCAGCAGTAGTACGGCCTGTACCAGCAGCATCAATAAATATAGTACGGCCCAGTAAATAAGATGCCAGATCTCTGTGAAGACAATCTCTGATAGGTCGCCCCAGTTAACTAATAAAGACTCTCTGTAGATCCTTCCTGAAATCGATCCAATATGTTCAACTGCAACTTCTGTGTGAAGTCACCAAGTAGACAATCTTCAACTGGTATTGCACAGTCTCAATATGCCAGATCTTGAAGAGGTATCGTTCTTCAAAATCAATCGTCTGCTGAAACCCTAGGTTTTGCAAACTTCAATGCTCAGAGCAAAAAGAAGACAAATTGAATAATCATGACATAAGAGTTCGATTTGTCTTTGGCAGTCAATATATACCTCTCTTGAGAAATTCGACCAAACCCTCTTTTTAATAATCATTTAAATAAATGATTAAATTTGCCTGTTTGGACTTAGGAGAAATATTTAATAATTGGCGCCCCCCATCATTGATGAATAAATCCTTATTCATTATTTAATTATTCCACTTTATTATAAAGTATTAGAAATATTTTATAATACGCCAAAACATTAATATTTAAATAAATTAATAAAGTGACTTTAATATAAAGTCAAAAATATTAATTATTTAATAAACCATTAAATACTCCGTTATTTCTCCATTTGACCAACACACTAATGAATTGGGTCGAATTTGGGCTAAACAGCTGAACCAGGTGCCCTACCCAAAATAGCAGCTTCCGTCTGTCCGACTTTCTAAAAATAGCAAGTCTTTGAAAAACCACTCTGAAGGATTCTGCGAAGGCCCAACCTAAAACAACTGCAAAAATGAAGCTCCTGAACACCGGGTAACTGCCTCAATTGATCCTCTACACATATCTGTCAGCCTACGAGGACTAGGTTGATAGGCTAACCACATATCCAGCTGCGCTGACTAGGATGGGGACATCACAATTGATGATCAATCTACGAAGTACTTGGGGGTTGGTAAGTTTGAAAATTGGCCTGCTCCTATGTTTTACAACTTGAGGAAAAATCAGGCAGGATTTTTGATAAATTCGAGTGGGGAATAAGAAATTTAATTCGTTGTTTTGGTGCATAAGCAAGGGATATAGCCATTTTTTGTCACTTAAAGGACTTTGAGCCAGAAAATGCGGAAAAGTTTCTAGAAAAGGAATTAGGTTGTCTGTAAGAGAAAAAAAAAAGGACCAGCAGGCCATGTAATGCAGGAAATGAGCAAAGGTGGCCAGCCCATAACATGTAGAGAATTTTGTTGAGGATAGAGTGTGCATTCCCAAGGGGTGCATGAAAATGAGATGAGAGTAATTGCACAGGAAGAAGCCAGAGGCAACTGGGCAAGTAGAGACAGCTATTTTCAATTCATTTGGAGTTTCATTTGTATGCTGCAGGGATGTGATCAGCAAGAAGGGCATGTGGGAGCAGAGCTGGAAAGGAAGAGAGAATGTGGCAAAGAAGATAGACAAGATGAATAGTAGAAGAAAGGGGAAGGCATAAGGAAAAAGAGACTTATGAAAGTGAAGAAGTAATAAGGAAGGAGTTTTGGAAGAAGGTGGGTACCACTGTTCTTGAAGGGAGTGAGAAGTCAAGAATTGACTAGAAGATTTCTGTGATCATGTGCAGGTCGGGAGATTTAGGGTAGAACAGAGGAAGGCCCACTTTTCCCATTGTGTATGTACTTTGCCAATAAGGCAACCAATTGCTTGTTTTTGGTCAATGTAATGAATGAGAATTACTTGTTTAACTATTGTTGAATGCTGTGTGTGTGGAGCTAGTTTGTTTGTGTGTGATTTTCAGTCTCATTCCTTGGTGTGAATTTGCCTGATGAATATTAGCTGCCACGCAATAGTTATTACATTTGAGTAAAATACTATATGACCAAGCACTGTGTTGATGGTAGCTTCACTGAAGTGATGCTTGTCGAGTTATAAAACACATTGAAATTCAAAGCTATCAAAAAGGAGGGATGTTAAGACATCATGTCAAGTTTCCTGGCACTTTCTATTGTAGTTTCATATTTTCAGATTGAATTCCTCCATGAAATATTATTTTCGCAATTCACTTTTCAGGTTCTAAATCCAAAATTTTCACAGAACGAAGTTGTTCACATGAGCAGGTTGAGAATTTTCTATTGTGCTTTCACATTTTCACATTGAATTCCTCCATGAAATATTATTTTCACAATCACTTGGGCTGGTTGAGGATTTTCTATTGTAGTTTCATGTTTTCAGATTGAATTCCTCCATGAAATATTATTTTCACAATATGTTTTTCAGGCTCTAATTCCAATTTTTTGCGGAAGGAAGATATTCCCCTGGCTTGGTTGAGGATTTTCTATTGTAGTTTCATGTTTTCACATTGAATTCCTCCATGAAATATTATTTTCACCAAACAAGATTTTCAGGCTTTAATTCCAATTTTTCACAGAAGGAAGTTATTAACCTGGGCTGATTGAGGTTAGGATCACAAATTGCTAAATGCCCTTCTTCTAAGTACATAAAAATTGCAAAATTGCTAGAAGCTACTCAACTCAACAAAGCTTGGCCACGAAGGATCTAAACATTCTAATGGCAATGGCAGGGACTCTTAGTCTTTAGAGTGTGACGCAAGTTAAAATCCCCTTCATTGCAATTATGTGCTCTATAGGAAAGATATTGTGAGGTTGTGGGGTGAAAATCATGGGGCACATATTAGAATGCGATCCAGGTCAAAAATCTTAGAAGTGTGGTCCAAAGATTACCCCACACCACATTAATGGCTGCCTATAAGCTCCACTAAGATTTACAAAGCACAAAACAAATCCACATGTGCATGAACCATACACAATAGAAATCATTTATTAAAGCTAACAAAAGAAAAAACCTGAATGTACTCAGAAATTCAGAATGATGTATAAAAGGCATTCTCCCTAAAACTTAAAAGTACTTTTGTTATATCACGACCAAGCGAGAGGCGAATTTGACACATGAGTCCTACGTTGTGAAAACCCAATTAGAATCCTTAAGCTTAAACAGTCCATGGCAAAGCTGAAGACAAAAATTTACAGTTAAGACGGTTTGGTTGCAACGAAATTTAATAATCTGCCTTTCAGGTCACAACTTCCCATGGTCAGAATGAATAACGCATTTGGATTGCACATAAACCTTATATTAGAACAATAAATTTCTGAAAATAACAACAAAAAAACTTTTAGCTGACATCTAGAAGCCCAAAATCTATTCCAAAGCATAAAATCGAGAAACAAAATTCTTATTGGATTTTCAATTCTATTGGATATGTGTTTTTTTAAGTTATCTCGAAATGAATAGCACGGTCTCAATTAGTTCAATCCCCACAAACTTTAAAATTAAAAAAAAAAATCTGACTAAATAAAATATCCAGTGGAAGCTTTCAAATTCAATTACTTTGCAAAAATGCTTATTTTAAAAAACAAAACCACTAGTATTCCCGAAATATTAATGCTAATGTTAAGGTGCCTTAAAAATCTTAAAAAAACACTTACGTTCCACCAACGCCGCCAAATTCATCAGAAGAAATAGTGGAAAACGGCAGCTCACAAATTGCAACCCTAGCGCCAAAATTAGAGGCGAATCTGGAGGCCCTCACTCCGCCACTACCCGCCCCGATCGTAAATAAATCAAAATCATATTCCTCCTTTCTACGAAGTCCCGTCGCTCCGTTATCGGCCTCCGCTCTGACGCTCACGCTGCGCCATTGCCCAAAATAATTTCCCCGTTTACAAATTTGAAGGCCGCCGTAGTAACCGTATTTCTTTTCCAGTGCCCTGAAACTGGACCATGGTGAAAACAGAGCATTTGTACGGGGAACACATAAATTATGTGCATTGTGAGAAGATAATAGCGCTGCAGCACATCTGGGTGCTCCCATGGAGCTCGCCATGCTTAAATTTGAACTGTTTCTTTTAATGAATTCAGGGGTTTGGTTTCGAAATATATATATATATAAATGGATTTTTGTTGCTATGGTGAAATATTGGATTGCTGCGTTCAGTGCGTAAGGAATTATTTTGATCTTTATTTGTTTGAAGCAAATAATTTATTCTTTTAAAGGGGATTATCTTGTTTGTGAAGAAAAAAACAGCAGATTGAATTTATCTTTGAAGGCAAGCCACTAGAAATAGTGGATGAGTATAAGTACCTCGGGCTTGATTTTCACAACAAGCTTAGCTGGGAAACATGTAGAGCAAAAAGAATTCAAGGAGGCTGGAAAGCGTTGTACTCTTTGCAAAATAGATGTAGAAATGCTGAATTATGGGATTGGAAAACTAAAAGAACGCTTTTTGGTCTTCTTGTTACTCCGGTAATTCTCTATGGGTGTGAAATCTGGGGCAGCAGCATGTCAGATCAGAAATGGAGACAAGTGGAAAGGATACAAAAACATCTAATTATATGCAGCCTCAAGCTTAAGACTGCAGTGCCTTATGAAATTTTATTGGCTGAGACCGGTACTTTTCCTCTGGAGGCCTCAGCGATGACCCGGTTATTAAGCTACTTAAAGAAGGTCCAGAATATGGAGGATCATAGATGGCCTAAGCTAATTATGAAAGAGGAGCTAACTAGAAGAAAGAACACATGGATGAAACTTAATATCAAGTGGATGAAGAAATGGGATATTGTGATGCATGAGTGTCCAAACACAAATGGAGAAATAAAAAATTACGTGAGAGAAAAATTTAAATATGGTATATGGACGAAAAAAACAGGGCGTAAAAAGGATTATTATATCAAAGAATTCAATCCCACAAGGGACCATGAAGAAAAGGCTTATATAGGAGCGAATATCAAATGGAAAGCAAAAATGTTGATAGCCCAATTGCGGACTAGTTCACACCATCTTAGGTGTGAAACGGGTAGGTGGGAGGTTCCTAAAGAAGAGTGGGAAAATAGAATATGCCGCTTTTGTAACGAAGGTATGGTGGAGACAGAATGGCACTTTATCATAGAATGCTCAGCTTATAAAGACATCCGGGCCAGCTATGGGGATGCGGTGCAGGTTGACAATTTAAATACCTTGTTTGAAGATTCAAGACTCGACAAAATTGCAAACTTCATCATCAAAATTCACTCTCGAAGGGCTGATCTCGAATGGCACCTCCATTGTGTCTAGGGCTGTGCTGTGTGTTGTTCCGGTGCTGATCTTGGGTCCCATAGGCTTCTTTGGCCTCGTGGACGTCATTAAAATATTTCATTTCATTTCATTTCATTGACTATAGAAGTTATGCTGTCTTACTTAGCTACGAATTGCTTTTGATAAGGCCACGTGTCGTGAGGTGCTGTGCATGGTGACATTTTCCTGTAGGACCCATTACAAAGCTGGAAGTCGCGGACCTTAGTCCATTTGTGGGATATTATTTCATTCCTATTTGTTTTATATCTGGTTTATATTTTTATTTTTATTTTACTTTTATTTCTATTAAATTTTAGATATTTATTCCTTAGTGTGTAATTATCGTTTTATTTATAGGATGAGAGTTTTTTTTTTTTTTTTATACTAGAGGGGTGTCCTTGCGACCCAACCTAGCGGCACAACAACTCTTACCTTGGGTACCTAAGGCGAGTTAGGGCTAGACTAGTCCCCTACGGGTGAGATCCCCCGCCCACAAGAAATAGAATGAGAGATTTACTTAAGGTAGCTTTTAGGCGTGCGAGAATTCAAGTTGTTAAGCATGTATTAAAATAAATTGAATATCATCAAGGAATGAATGTAAAAAGGAAGGACAATTAGAACACGTTTCAATTGTACAGTTCAGTTGGTCTATTATATGTTTTAGTTGGCTTATTGTATGTCTAAGATGATTTGTTTTGCACTCTTGAAAGACAAGTCACAAGTTTGAATCTTGTAAGAAGATATGGCATGTGTCTCATATTGAAGCATAGTTAGTTGTCTCCTACATGGTGAGAGTGTGAGTACTATAACCCACTTGTAAGTTAGGCTGCCTAATATTGTAGACTACAAAAGTCAATTTTCTTTCTTTTTTTCTTTTTCAATTCTAAAGAACAATAAAGGAATCAAATCTACATCATTATATAGGTCACTTGCATGTCTATAAACATTGTCTCTAATCTTTCTGCAATGTTAAAAATTATATACCATATCATTTTGACACTATAAATTATACCTACTTTAGCATCTATTCTTGTAACATATGTTAGGACACATTTTAGTCCATCTTGTAGCCTTTTTCCTAATCTAGATGCCAAGTTTTATGTTTATGTTTCCTATTATATTTTTCAAATGTTTTAATACATATTTGATAGATTCTATTAATTTTGATCATTTTAAATTTTGTCCATTTTAGGATGAAATTGCAATCACATAGATGTCATTATAGTTGCATATTCATCTTGTGTTTGTACAAATGTACAATAACTTTTAAACAACACTATCAAGTATGTTTTTAGTTGATTATTTTCATCATGCTTTTCTATATGTCTCTTGATTGTGTACCTACCGTTTCTTGATTTCATTGCCCAAAATAACAATTCAGGATTATGAATTTCAAAGTGGATTTGAAAGGAGTTTTTGGCTTTAATCCTCTTGAATTGGTTTATGCTTCTCCTCTTCTAGATCTCTCCAAACTTCTAATATCTTCCAAGATTTTCCAACACTTTATTTTTTCAACAATGTTTGAATAGTTGTTTTTCTTGACATTGATTATATGTATTATTTGATTGAGTTCCTCATCCTCTAGTGATATTATTTACTTTATTTTGACAATATTACAAATCTTCTTTTATTCAATCTATATTTATAAGCTTGATTATTATTGCATAGCTTTTGTATTTGTATGCTTGTTCATTTCTCTTTCAAGGATTAATATTTGCAAATTTTCTTGTCATCCAAATATTGGACTATTTTTCTCTAATTTCTTTTTGTCAAGAATATCACAATCTCCTTTCATTCTTTATAATCATATTATTTTATTGACATTTCTACATCTTATCATTTCCTTGTCTCCTTTACACACTTGCACATTAGTATAACCTCCACGGGCTTTTAATTATTTTTATTTCTATCATACACAATAGAATAATAGTATGCACGAACATTGTTTATTATTGTTCATAATATTCTAGCTTAGACTTGGACACACGTAAGTTAAGTGCACACACACAGACATTTTTTATTGTGATTTCTTGTGGAGCTTGAAGGACCAAAATAGAGGCTTGATCACTTTGGCAATATCTTATGTAGTCACCCTCTTTTCCCCTATCTTGGACATAGGTAAATTTTGGAGCTTTTTCTTTGGAATCATCTCATTTGGTAAAAAAAATTCCTTACTTTTCTTATCATTTAAGGAATTTTATTTAGCTTAATATACATTTTCTAATATGTTAATATTTTGTTGTATTGTCTTGATATTCTCACCATGTTTGTTTACAATTTTTTGGTCATTGTGTAGATTGTAGGATTTTCTTTTATTTCAAATGTTTTTGTGACTGTATAAAATTCAATATGCCTAAAATATCGTCTTGATCCATGATTTCATCTAGTTTTGTGTTTTACATCCAAAGTGCTCTATTTTTGCAAATTTTCTACTATTCATATGTTTTCTTGTCTTATTTTAGATTCCTCACATATTCAATGTTGTTACTATATTCTTTTGTGTAATTACATTCAAATGTCTTAATCTAGTTTTTCATTTGTATAAAATCCAAAGCTATGAATAAATCAATTTAATTTTATATGATTTTTAGTTTAATTGTTACACATGTAGAAAGGTAAATTTATTGTCTAAGTTAATAAGAAAGGTAGAATAAAACATATTTCGTTTGGTGAACTAATGTACTTTCACCTAAACTTTTTCTAGTAGGTTCACTTTTCTCTCTTTTGGTGTACTTTTTTATTTCCTTTCATGTCCTTATATCTTTCATCGTAGCTATAAGCTTCTCTTTACCATATTTCCTTCTCACATATCTTATCATTTTATAGTGATAAAGCTTTTTGTCATTCTCAAAGAGTCTCCTATTTTTATTCTTACAAAAAATGATGAGATGATCTATTTCAATCTCTTATAAGTGTTCTTTATCCATCTTTTGTTTTTATCATTAGTACACTTCACCCTTTGGAAGATTCACATTCTTCTCCATGTGAGGTACAATTTTTTAAGTTGTTGAATCATTTCAATTTTTTATTGGTTGATTTTTATTGTGCTTCATGCATCTTCCCTAATTTTCTTGTTTGTAAATTTTTTGTTATTATATGATTATGGACACTTTATATTCCTCGATATGTATTTCCTACTTCTCTTCCTATATAAATATAGGAACAAAGCATGTCATTGGGAATCACTTTTTTTTTCTAGTCCAATATTTTAGATATTCTTTTTCATCTAAGTTAGATAATATATTTTGGAAATTGATGAATGACATTGAGACTACCTTTTTCTTTCTCACTTAAAGTTGCATGTTATTTTGGAAATGGACACACGACATCAAGATTACCTATGTCTTTCTCACCCAATGTTTCATGTTATTTTAGATATTGATGCATGACATCAAGGCTACCTTTTATTAGTCTAATTTTTTATGTTTCAATCTTCAATTTGTTGATACTCTCTCATGTGAATTATTCCTTATGTTGTCCAACCTTATTTGTTTTCATATTTATCTACTATCTCGTTATCTATTATGTGCCTCTTGTTGATTTTTCTCTTTGTGTGTTATCATAATAGTGGTGGCATAATTTATGGTGGAACTATATTCTTTAGTAACAACATTTATTCTTGTTGTCTCTTCCCTTTCTATGAGGCAAGGACAACCTCTTTATTTTTCCCATTTTTGAGGGTAAACTAATATTGAACTTAGGGGCATATGCTATTTATATATGTTCTTCTTAAGCCCCTTTTTAATTTTCCCCTTTCTACCTTAAAACTAATTGCACACACTTGATTTATGCAATAAAGGAGGCCTAAACCCAATCCACCACTTATACACTTTTGACATACTTTTCTTATATTTGGAATGTTTTGGTCCCAACTGTAGATCAAACCAACCAATCATTCCCACTACAAAGGGAATATGCCCAAATCCACAAACCATTTCCTATATACCTCTCCAAATAAGTCCTTAGAACTAAATTCATAAGTCAATACCAAAACAAGGAGAACAACAGAAATCCATAAACCATGTATCTTCTTCTTAACAAGTCTTCAAAAAATTTATATTTAAGACTATTTCATATGAGAAGATAAGATACAAGATAAAGAATGCATCTAATAATTAGGTGGGCAATACCTCTTAGATAATTCACCTGTCGAGCAGACCATGAGTGGGATACAATATTGTCTTGTGCACATAACACTAAGGAATGATAATCTTCTCTTTAGGTCCATTATGGATTCACATCCATAACTAGGTGTATGCTCCTCAGTCTTTCTGTTGAAATCCTCATCAAAGGGTAACCATCTCAACATATGATCCCATAAATAAGAGATCTATTAACCTCACCCAAGTCTCTCTAGTCTCCATGAGCATCCACCAATCAATCCATGCTAACTTCAAATGCAACCCTGCAAAATCATGAAGCTCCAAGCAAATGTTTAATACTCAAAACCAAAAAGAGCCAAACAAGACCATTGTTAAAATTCCAACTATAGAATCAAGAACATATCATGACATCATGATCTAATGTCACCTCCTTGGAGATCACATAAAATAACCATCCATCATCAAATGATGAATCAACATCACTACCAAAGCTCCCACTGAACCATGCAACCAAGCTTTCCAAGCATCATGATAACCATCTCCTAATTGAAGATCCTACATGGGCCCAACATAATCAAAGAAATCAACACCATGAGCTCCCAAAAGGTAAGGTACAACCAAAAGCTCCAAAATAAGAAGATACAAATTGTTTTACATCCTTTGTCAATAGAACCAAAGATGTCATATCTCTCACTACAATCTGAAAGTAGAATCCAAGAGCTCCTTATGATACCAACAACCATTGCAAAAGACCATCCATCTTCTAATAAAAGATTATCAATGGATCACTACACACTGTAACAACAACAACTTAGAACCAAAATCTTGAAACAAATAAGATAGAACACAATATGAAACTGCATAAAGATCCCGCTAAAAGTAATACTAAGTTATGCATGGCATCATGACTAATATCATTTCCAAAACTCAACTGAAGGTAAACAAAGTTTCTTATGCACCATAAACAATTGCTATAGATTCATATGAATATGAATAATGGTACCTTTAATGATGTCTTGAAATGTAGGTCTGTAATCTAACATGAAGTGGCCATGAAGAATGTAGATCTTGATCTTGAATTAGATGTAGAATGATGCTTAATATTGGATCTTCAATCCTACATCACAATAATAGCTCAAAAACATGCTTGATGCATTATATCTTTGACATGATAATGGATCTTGAATTGTTGCAACAAATGATGAAGAAATTTTCCCTTGAATGCCTTAGAAATGCTCTTTAATATCCTATAATGTTCTTGTGAATTTTTAGAATGCTTAACTATTGATTGCTTAAGTTGATATCATGAAGGCTTAGGTCAAGTAATGATTTGAAAACTTGTTTATATAGGCATTCCATCTAACTTACCATTTATTAGATCCCAAACATTCATGAAATTTGAATTCAAAACCTTGATTTCTTGCTTGAAACCCTAAAAAGGGGCCAAATGGGACTCATACACCACTTGTGGCATATAGGTCCCATCTAGGTGGGACTCATACACCCAAGGTGGCGTATGGGTCCCACCAGGCCTTTTTAGCTTGAGAAAATTGTTATCACGGAATCTAGCAGCGCTCGTTCCACGGATAACCCCCTATGAAACTTGTTTGTTTCCTAGGATTCGTGAAGTTCAAGTATGCATAACGGAGTGATTTTCAAGCCACCTCGAAATGCGTTCCCAAACCTTGAATAGTCAATTCGAGCATTCCCCCATGTTCACCTCGCAAAGACCTTCGAAACGAGATCTCTCGCGAAGTTTCACTATCCGTACTTAGCAAATTACGAAAAATGCAGTGGCGGTAAAAAGTGCGCTTCTGCCCTGAAGCCAAAAATTGGCTAAGTCTGGAAAGTGCAAGGGCGTTAAATTTAGCGCCCCTGCATGCAGTGAATTTGCTAAAAAAATGTAATAGCGCTAAATTTCAGAGCCATTACATTTTCTTTCGACACTTAAACTTTTTTCATGACCCTGGCACGTTTCTTCATGTTTTCACGTTTTTCGTCAATCGTGCCACTTTTCGTGCCTAAATTTATTGCACGACTTGAGTTAGGTTTTTAATTTTCATTTTCACTTAAGTGAATGAATTCGCCATTTCATTTGTTTGTATTTTATCTTCTTTTCTCTCTTGCTAGGCGAGTTTGCTTCTCAAACTGTAAATCGCGTTTTTGAGGATTTTCGCCATTCTTTCTTCAGCAAGCTTTGCGTTTTGATTCTGGTAAGTCATTTTGCTTTGTCGTTTTTCTTCTTTCATTTGTATATGCTCAATATTAACATACATGTTTTTGTTTTGTCTTCTTCCCTTTATACGCGTTTTTGTTTTTGTTCCTTCCGTTTCTCTTCGCATTTTTTCTGTCCTCCATTTCCATTTTCTTACCCTATGAATTCTTTTCTTTGTTTTCCTTACGCGTAGTGTTCTTCATTCGTGTTTTTCTTTTCAAACAACCATCCCTATTCTTCATTCATATTTCTTTCCTAATCCTACGCGTTTCTTTCCCCATTCTACTCTGTGCACGATATCCCTTGAGAACTTATATCTATCTGACGTGTTTGTGTTGAAACATCTTTATCTCCATCTCCATTCGTTTTGGTGAACATTGAAAAGATCCATCATGGTGAAAGAGAATTCCTTTGACCTTTGAATGCGTATGTAATAGGATGGAGACAAGTTCAAAAGCTTTCATTTTTACAAACATTACATTTGTCAAGCACAAGCGCTTTTGCCTTTCCCTCTTACACCTGCATTTGAAAATTATCAAGAAATTACTAAAGCGCTAAATTTTAGCGCTGTGACATTTTGACAATGTCAAAATTTTCCTAACACTGGAAAGTGTAAGGGCGCTAGAATTTAGAGCCCTTGCACCAAAAGCAATTTTCCCAAAATGTAAGGGCGCTGAATTTTAGCGCCCTTACACTTTTTTCAGGCTTTTTCCAATTCTTCCCAAGTAAACTTCATTTTTTACCAGTGCGCTCCAGAGCCTCTTTTTTCTGCATTTGTGCATCGTTTTGCGTGCCTCATCATCCACTCCATGGTTTTCCATCCTCGTGCTCATTTCACGCTTTCCCATGTTTCCTAACAATTAATGTTTGTTTTGGCTAAACCGATTGCAGTCTACTTTCAAAGATCGTCAAATCAAGATTGATCAGGGTTCCAGTTCCTTTTGATGACTGCTACCAAGCCTCCTTCTTCTTCGAAAGCAAAGGGCAAGATGAAATACAAATATCAAGGTGTGTACCCGCCAACTGTGGTGCTTTCCAAAGTCAAAGAGATAAAAGATACAGAAGTTGGTCATATCAAGATTTGGTTGACTTCACAAAGCTAACAGAGATGAAGCCTCTTCCTGATTCGATGAGAGCTATCGTACACAGCAACCTCCATTTGGTGGCGATGTTTCCTACAGCTGCACACAATACCAAGTTTGTTCTTCAAGTTGCGTCTCATTACATCAGAGAAAGTAGAAGCATGATCGACTCTTCCGGGCATGAGATTTCGAGACTCGACCCCGACTTCTTTGATATTGTCTTCAAGGTTCCTCATATGGAGAAATATATTGACATCTCTATATCAAAAGCACAGGAGATCTTTGATGCTGATCCCAATAAGGCTAAATAGTTGATAAACACTCAATGGCTCAAGAAGCCTAGATCATCTGTTTCTAGATGGCCGAAAGGACTCCTGAGGAGTGACTTCAAAGATGACGTCAAAGATATGATCACGTTTCTAAGCAGGGTGAAGGGCTTGCCGGAATCATCCACCTTCCACGACTGGATGTATGAATACATCAGGATCATAAGCAGGCAGAAGGTGCATATTGACTGGGGCAAACAAATTAGTGATGATATGCACGAGCAGTTGATCAATGCTCCTTCTACATTGAAGTTCTACATGACTTCTTACCTAGTGTACGCAGCGACTGTGATGAGACAATTCCCAGGTCTATCTACAAAAGGGAATCGAATGATGGTGCTTGTGTACAGATATTTCTATCAATTGGACCTAAAGGAGAGCTTTCATCATTTTAGACGGGTCACTGATGCTTTCTTTGCGCCCTTACTCTTCAACTTTGATCCAGCCTTGGAAAGAAGAAGAGTATCTGATGAGGCTTATAAGCTGGTAAGTAAAGTTGGATGCATTTTTCTCCAATTCCCAACGTTTACTTACTTGAGAGTAGGCTGCTACACTGGTTGTCCCTACATGCTACCACGTTATCCTTCAGATAAGTGGATTCTCATGGAAACATGCAGACAACTGATGTCAGTGCAGAAAGAACGAAGAAGCAACCACAAGCATGGGTTCAAGTTCCCGCTGTCCATCGGCCGATATATTATCCAAACTGCACAAAAGGCTAAGTCTGTCTATGCTGAGATGTAGATCATGACCATCAAAACCTACAGGTATAGGTTTGATTTCGACTACCGAGATGTCAAAAAAAAGTTGCAAAAGGGTCACCAACACAGGTACCATTTTGAAGACATCTGGGCAGATTGTAGAGATGAAGAAGCCATTCGCAAAATGGAATATTGCAGATTGACAGTTCAACAAATCAGAGATCTTGGTATTGCTGATCTACCAGAGGATTTTGAGGATCCAGGTGATATCATGAACGCTGTCTATGATGAGCAAGGCATTGCTAAAAGGCCGTTGCCTGCAATACAATGGTCTAGGAAAGAGGTTACCAAAGCATGAGAGAAAGGCTGAGACCAATCCTAGCCAACACAGAAGAATGGTTACATAAACATGGTCATGCAATGAAAAGTTTCAGGACAGACTCAGAAGGAGAAGAGTCCGAAGCAGAAGCACGCCAACAGCAAGAACTCCGCGACAAAAACAAATCAGCGGCTGTTCCCACTTCTTCACGAAGAGGTCCAAGGATCAAGTTCACTGTTGGTAAGAAAGATACCCAGGCTTGCTCAAGAGACAGAAATGACGGGAATCTCATCCATCTCGCT
The DNA here is from genome assembly GCA_007258455.2 of Sequoia sempervirens. Classification (NCBI taxonomy): domain Eukaryota; kingdom Viridiplantae; phylum Streptophyta; class Pinopsida; order Cupressales; family Cupressaceae; genus Sequoia; species Sequoia sempervirens. Next base: position 134,954 of record VDFB02293940.1, on the reverse strand, counting down.
CTAAGGGTAAAAAGCCTATCCTGGAGGAGATAGATTATGATGAAGAAGGAACTACAAGCGACCAATCCGCTGAAGATGAAGATTCAGAGAAGCAGACTTTGATGCCGAAGAGGTTTCTGAAAGCCGGACAAGAGTCCAGCGAAGATTCAAGAAGGATCTAAAGGTGATTTTGAAGGTGAACCAGAATCGGAGAAACAAGAGGGTGATCAACAGGAACCCGGGCATGATCAAGAAAGAACTACTTCTCATCCTGAGAATGTAATTAAGGAAATTCCCAGAACATCATCGCCTGTGACTTCAAATGTCTCATACCCTCCTCGATTCAAGAACTCCTCCACCTCCTGCTCCTTCGCTACCTATTCACCAGCAAGCATTCTTTTGTAGTCAGATATCTCCTCATCCTCGCAAGTGATCAACCCAGCCTTGATACTCCTTCGACAAGCATCCATACGGTTGATATACCCGTCAAGCCTCCATCGTCCATTCCTAGCTTGGTTCGCTAAACGATGATATCACTCAAATGAATTCAACGTTTTACGAATGAGTCGATATGCGATCGCCCAATGTCAACTACGAGCAACGATGACAAATACTTCTCCAATTGTCACGATACCAATGGCAGAGTTCGATGTGACAATAACTCGTATGGCAAATACGTAATCAACTGATAAAGAACGAAGTTCACACTTCTTTTCTTCCTCCCATATTGATCAAGTGTCAAGCGCAGCAAATGATTTCCAGAGGAGTCAATTTTGAGGAGATAGTTTTCCAAAGCCAAAGGGAAGAAAAAGCAAAGTGTATACTCGAGGTCAATGTTGATAGTCCGGCCACAAGTATGTCAAATTGGCATACCAATCGAATCAAGAAGGTGATGTTAATATGGAGGATCATACAAGAATAAAGGTCCACGGTAAGGCTACCAACGAAAGTGCAAAAGTCGATGCGCAAGTCACTTTGGATATCTTGGCAGGAAGGCTGGATAAAGTTGAGCAAGCTCGTAACATGTACAAACAGAGGGCATAGCATTATGCCACTGTTGTAAAGAGATTCTGCTTGCCTCCAAGTACGTGACAAACTACTGGGACAAGGATAAATATGAAGACCCAATCGCCAAGAAAGTCGAGAAATTCACCTCCAAAGGAAAGGTGTTATATGATTTTGTTGAAAGGATCATCGAACATGGATCTCAGATAATTTTGGCTGCGGATGAGAAAACTAACATGTTGGCCAAGCTCACCATAGAGCTTGATAAAGAAAAGAGCGTACTTTCCCAGGAGCGCAGAGACATGGAAAAATGCCTGTTGTCATGGTCGGAAATGAAATAGGTAAAGCTCAACAAATTGGTGGAGGTTGGGGTAATTCCCGACAAAGAAAAGTTTGTAGAGGTAAGAGAATCACTGAAACACAGAATTCAAGTGGTTCAATCTCTCATAGAAGATCTTCACCAAGTACAGGAAGATGTCGACGGGCATCGCACCATTCTTGACAAAAGTATCAGAGAGTTGCCTGGTCAACTTCTTGAGGAAAATCGTATCTTCCTGCCGGCCACAGAAATATCCCTGATCTTCAAGGAAGCCATCACGAATTTGATTGACAGTTCAGACTTCTCAGAAGCTTCGCTGAACATCATTTGTGATACAAGGCTCACATTGGACAACCTGAAGACGCATCTTGACAGGTGCAAGAAGGTTCACTCATCTGCCATGAGATCGATCACGAGAATTCACACCATTGTGGATTACACCGTTGGTCCAGATGAGAAGTTCGTGCAGAGACTAGGAGGAAATTTGAAGACTTCGCGCCCAATGCAAAGAAACATGAAGCTGCCCCCTATTCTCCGGTGTTAGACATTTCCGGTGCATCCCATTATGCATCTTGTAAATATTCTCGACATTTTCGAATGTCATTTTGTAAATTGTAATTACACCAAGTCCAAGATGTAATATTTTCAAAACAAATTACACTTTGACTTTGGTCAAAGTTAGGTGAGATCTCCTAAAATCGCTCACCTAACTTTCCCGATTTTCTCAATCTCTTTCCTTATTTTGCTCATCCCTCTTTCTATATAATGTGAGGGATTTTCATTGTAAATTATCTTTTAGCCTTTTGCAACGAAGTGCTGCCCTTTTGTAAGAAAATTTGTGAAACTTTGCGTTCATGCTTTGTGAAGGAGATTCGATTAATAAAGAAAAGGATTGCAAGCCAAACTATGCGTTGGAGTCGATACTTTTGTGAGTTAATCTGATTTGGTAGCGATTAGTTCGAAGAATCTGAAAGACTCTAAGTAGTTGATGTAAACTTTGTGTTACATTTGTTATTTAGATTGCATTGTTATTTCTATTTATCATTGGTTGAATGATCTACAAGACTTTGTGCTTGTAATCATTCATGCTCTTGCATGTTCTGGTTGAGTGATCTACAAGACTTTATGCTTGTAATTATTCATACTCTTGGATACTCTTGTCGAAGGATCTACAAGACTTTGTGCTTGTAATTGTTCGTGCTATTTGACACTTTTGTTGGATGATCTATAAGACTTTGTGCTTGTAATCGTTCATGTTGTTCACAGAATTGTTGCGTCTAAGAAGACTTTTTGCTTCTAACATAGCAAACGGTACATTTACACAAATCCAACACTGATAAAGCTACGGAACGACTTTGTGCCTTCGTGAGCTTTCCCTTTTTACTTTATTTGTTTGTTATTTAATTACTTTTGGTATCTCTACGCTTCACTTTGATGAAATTTAGATATTGGTATTACTGCTAGTTGTTCGTTTTGGGTTATTGAGAATTCTGAACTTCCAACACATGAAGCATTGTAAACATCTTCTCTGAAAAAAGAGAGAAGAATGAATGTAACACACCCCCCCACTCCGTGAATTTCGTGTAAATTTTGTAATTACTTGTTTGATTTACTATCGCTTCTATTAGCAGTAAGAAGGGCGCCTCCCCTTTCCGAGAGGAGAGATTCACATCTCACATAGTTGTGGCTGAATTCCAAGTTGTGTAATCTGTCGAAAGTTGATTACATAATTTTCACCCAACTATTTTTTGACGACTCTACTGGGGAACCTATATACGCAATCTTAGCCTCACGCTTCGGATTGAAGTAGATAAGTTTCCTTTTTCTTGCTGTTCTTTTGTATATTGTTAACTCTGTAACACCCTTTGTATTCAGATCTACATTCTGGCGGACCGAATATATACAAGAGGATTGAGGGCTCAAGGAATAATAGATCCACTCTTTGAAGAGTTGTTGCAACGTGACTTTCCATTTACTCTTCCACGAGCAAGGTCACCACTGCAGCGGGCTATAAGCTTCCCTCCACGTAGCCAAAGATCTCCGATCCCAAGTGTTTGGTCAGTTTATCGCATACGTCCTGTTCAAGTGCCTATTGCACAACCAGTCATGGCCGCACCACCTATAGGACCATGGGGAAATGTTTTTGCTCCCCTCCGTTTGACTCCACCTCTACACGAGCTTCCTTGTGTATCCAGGAAGCATCTTCTGAAATTTCAAGGTGATGGCAAACAACACCCCGATGAGCACATATCCGCATTCTACATAGTATGCGGAATTCTTGGCATTGAGCACGAGGATGTCTCTGTAAGGTTGTTCATTGAATCCCTTCAAGGGGTTGCAGCCGAATGGTTCTTTACTCTCCCCAATGCTTTCGTCACCAATTGGGCCACTCTTCGCACTAAATTTGAAGAAAGATTTAAGCCTGCCAAAGATTCACATGCTCTATTGGCGTAGCTCACCACTATGCGTAAGGAGGCTCATGAGCCTATGCGCGAGTTTGTGGCAAAATTCAATAAGTTGGTGACACAGATCCCAAATGATTCTAAACCAACAGATCATAACCTGAAGTGCTTCTTCATCAACACTCAACTACCTAAGGTGAGTTTCTACTTGCGTAGGGAAAATATTGTCAACGTTGAAGCAGCCCAGCAATTGGCTACCAGTCTAGAGGACGACATGATCCTTGCTGGAGAAATCAGGACGAGAACTAATGGAAATAAGAGGATGCAAGCCTCAGGATCTTCAGCATCCAATGTTAGTACTCCCACGGCCAATTCAAACTTTACAGATCCCATGATCCAAAGGTTGGCGAATGAAGTTTTGTCTCTTAAGAAGCAAGTGTCAAACAACAAAAATGGTAATAACTACAAAGACGTCCCTAGGAGGACTTTTCCTAACTATGTTGGCAACAAAAATCAGAACCGTCTCCCAGCACCTCCAGGACGACTTGCCCTTGAAGCCCCACCTGCTAACAATGTTGCCGGGTACTATGAGATTGAACAAGATGAATACGCTCAGTCCGAATATCTTGAAGAAGAAAATGCTGATCTCTTCCAAGAAGAAGAAATTGAATACCTGCTGGTGACTCCAAGATTAGCTATTTGCAAATGATGGAAGAAGAAGAAGAAGAAGATGACTTGGTGACTGACGCTTATGCTGTTTTTACGCGGCATCAATAGAACCAACTTGACAAAGCTCAAGTTGTTGCTGTTCCAGAAAAGGAGAAGCCGCCAGTAACGATTTCCAAACGAGGATCTCCCCTCCCTTGGCAACCTAAAAAAGCAACAAATCCACAAGTAAGTGCACCTCGTTCTTCTTCATCAACTCCTGTCATGCCTAAAGCTAACCCTCCCGTTCCAAAGACCAGTATGCCTTTTGTGAAACCAATCGGCGAAGTTACGACTTCTAACCTACAAAATTCTTTCCAGGCTTTTGACATTATTGACCATGCTAAGAAAACCAAGGTTCAAATGTCCGAGGCTGAATACCTCAAAGCCAACCCCGACCAATTTGACAGGCTTGTCAAATTCGTAAATGATAAAAAGATCTCCCCAAGTCGGGATACTCCTCTTGACACCCCAGTTACTCCTAAAACCAAAGTATCACAGAGTAACCTTGTATCTAATCCTCCAACTGCTTCTGGACGCATTGATCCGTTTTTCATCTCCTTACTTGTAAATGGTTTCAAGCTGAGTAACTGCGTCATAGACTCTGGTGCGTCTGACAATGTAATGCCCGCCAAGGTAGATACTGCATTAGGCCTTGAAATGACCAAAACCTTCAGCCGCTGTTTTTCCATGGAGAATAAACAAGTGCCATTGATCGGTCAGATCAAAGACGCACAATATGCATTCGCCGCATATCCAGAGAAGAAAATAAAGATGACGGTCCTCGTGGCCGATGTACCAGCTTCCTACGGTATCCTCCTCTGACGCAATTTCTGCAAAGATGTCAGAGGAGAACTAAGTATGGACATGTCCGAAGCAAGAATACCAGTAAAAGGTGTGATGCAAAAGCTGATTCCTAAAAAAGAATCAAAATTTTCCGTTGTTGAGTCAGATGATCCTAGAGCTCAGATTTTGTTCGAATCATCAGGCGTGGGAACTTACTACTTACAGACAAATGAGGTAGGAGAATCCTCGACTCAAAATGAGATAGAGAAAGATGATACTTCTTCAACTTCAGATGAAACGTCCTTAAGAGATTTGTCTATCTCTGACCATGAATCTCCGTCAGATGATGAATTTTTGGACTTCGACACTGTTCCAGTTGGTGATTCCAACGGCGTCTGGTTGCTCGAGTTTGATGGTAGCTACTCTTTGACCGGTTCTGGAGCAGGAATGGTTTTCATTTCGCCATCAGGAAAGTTTTTCCCTTTCTCCTTCAAGTTGCAGTTTGATAACACCAATAACACCGCCGAGTATGGAGCCCTATTACTAGGAATACAAGTTGCGTTGAAGAAAGGTATAAAAAATCTTCATGCACAAGGTGATGCTGAGCTGATAGTGTGTCAAGTAAGAAATCTCTATCAAATAAAGAATGAAAGACTCAAGCATTATCGTAATCTAGTATGGGATTCCATTGAGGAATTCGAAGCTTTTGATATCTCTGTTGTTCCCAGAGAATATAATACTAGAGCTGATTCCCTCGCAATCTCTACCATGCTCTTGGTGCCACACAAAGACTTTGAAGGTTCTACCTACACCATAGAGTTGGTTTTCCACCCAAGTGTCCCTGACAATTCAGAGAACTGGCAGATTTTCAATGACGACCATCAAATCATCGCCTTTCTTGAGAAAGCAGAGAATTTTGATGAGTTGTACTTTGAAGGCAGCGATTCTCCGCTTCGAGAATCCGTGTCCGATATGGATCCTGTTACAGGCGAGGAATATCTACAACTCAAAGGGAATAAGATCCCTAAAGGATTGGTATCCTTGGAGAAGCTTTTTGATAAGCATGATCATCATGTGAAGAAGCAACTCTCAGATTTTGACTCATCTAATGAGGTTGAACAGATAAATTTAGGAACTGAAGCCAATCCTAAAATGGTCAACATTGGCAAGTGCTGCACGACCGAAGAAAAAAGACAGTTTGCTTAGTTACTGCAGGAGTACATTAACGTATTGGCATATTCGTATGACGATCTAAAGTCATTTTGGCCTAAGTACAACATGACATTCCTCTCAAGGTTGGAGCTTTGCCTTACAAACAAAAGCAGAGGCAGTATAATCCCAAGATCTCTGGAATGATTTTGGTAGAAGTTCAAAAGATGCTAAACGCATGGATAATATTCCCTATCCATCATTCAACGTGGATAGCAAATATCGTTCCAGTTCGTAAGAAGAATGGAGAAATCCGCATTTGTGTAGATTTCAAAAATCTTAATCAATTGTCTCTCAAAGACAATTACCCACTTCCAGTGATGGATCAAGTTCTACAAAATGTAATCGGATCCGAGATGCTCTCCATGCTAGATGGGTTTTCTGGTTATAATCAAATTGAAGTGAATTCAAGCAACCAACACAAAACCGCTTTCACAATGCCTTGGGGAACCTTTGCGTACCGTAGGATGCCGTTTGGTTTGATCAACGCTGGCGCTACATTCCAACATGCCATGGATCTCACTTTCCGCGACATAATGGGTAAGTTCATTGTGGTGTACCTCGACAATCTTACGGTGTTCTCCAAGCAACGCCATGAGCATTTCTATCATTTGAGGCAAACTCTAGAGAGATGCCGTCAGCATGGCATTTCCCTCAATCCCAAAAAATCAACTTTTGGGGTGACAGAAGGTAAACTTCTTGGTCACGTAGTATCTGCTGAGGGAATCAAGATTGACTCAGAAAGAGTCAATGGAATCAAGTCCCTTGCTTTGCCGTCAAGCAAGAAGGTCGTTCATTCGTTTTTCGGCAAAGTAAACTTCTTGAGGAGGTTTCTTCCGGATTTTGCTAAAAAGACTCGTCACATTGTGAATATGATGAAGGGCAATGCCACGCCTCATTGGACGGCAGAAGGCAAAGCAGCGTTCGATGACATCAAGGAGGCCATTGCTCATGCGCCCGTGTTGGTTTTCCCTAACTACACCAAGGAGTTTGTGATGTACAGTTATGCTTCCGAGCATACGCTATCAGCAATCTTGGTGCAGGAAAATGATGAGGGTTTTGAATCCCCCATTGCATTCATGAGCTGCCCTCTAAAGAATTACGAGTTGAAATATTCTCAAATGGAAAAGCATGCTTTTGTAGTCGTAAAAGCCGTTAAGCATTTCCGGTTCTACATTCTAGGCAGTCATGTCAAAGTTCTTGTTCCAGATTCGACTGTCAAATCTATCCTCACACAACAGGAATTCGGAACGAAAAGAGGAAACTGGATTGCCAAGATTCAGGAATATGATCTGGAAATAAAGCCTACTAAGCTGATACGTGGATGTGGTCTTTGTCAGCTCATTGCAGAAAACAATCTAGATGAAGAAATTTCAGATGAAGAGGAGGTCGATCCTAGTACACTTCCATTGGTACTATTTGTTAGCACCACTAATGAATGGTATTCCAACATCGCTCACTTCCTGACATATGGAGAATGTCCTAATCACTTGACTCCGAAAGAAAAAAGGACCGTCAAGCTGAAGTCAGCTAGTTTAGTCTTGTGGGATAGTGGCTTGTATAAGTGTGCAATGGATGGAACATTTCTCAGGTGTGTTGATAAAGAGCAACATTAAAAGTTGCTGAGATCTTACCATGATTTGGCATGTGGTGGGAATTTCTCAATGCCAGTAACCGCTCACAAAATCTTGAGAGCAAAGTATTATTGGCCCATGCTTTTTTAGGACACGTACTCTTGGGTACGTAAGTGTGAATTGTGTCAACAATTTGTCGGTCATCCCAGATTAGCATCTTTTCCATTAAAACCGGTTGTGATTGATGAACCTTTCCAACAATGGGGCATTGATTTCATAGGTGCAGTTAATCCATCGTCAAGTGCTGGACATATCTACATCTTAACTGCTACGGACTATTTCACCAAATGGGTGGAAGCAATACCTACCAAGCATGCTACTTCTGAGGTAGTGTGCAGTTTCTTAAAAGAAAACATTATGTCCAGGTTCGGTGTGCCGAACAAGATTGTTTCGGACAACGCTTCTGCTTTCTCATCAAGTGAGATCACGGAGTTTTGTTTCGAACATGGTATAACTTTGTCGCATTCTTCCGACTATTATCCGCAGGGTAATGGTCAAGCGAAATTTAGTAACAAGAATCTGGTAACTATAATCTGCAAGCTGGTGGACGAGAATCAACGTTTGTGGCACAAGGCTTTGTTTGATGCTTTGTGGGCAGACAGAATAACTCCAAAGCGAGCAATCGGCATGTCTCCTTTTCAACTCTTGTACGGATTGAATGCTGAGATTCCTATAACCTTGGAACTACCAGCCCTCAAGTTGGCTAAGGCCATTGAGGATGAGACGTTTGACAATTCTGTCGACAAGCGCATCATGTATCTCTCTAAATTGGAAGAGAATTGAGTTCAGGTGGCTGATCGCATTGCGGAACACCAGGATCAAGTGAAGAAGCTATTTGACAAGAAGGCCAAGTCTCGAGAATTTCAAGTTGGTGACCTCGTTCTCTTGTGGGACAAACGAAGAGAGCCAAAAGGTATGCACGGGAAATTTGACTCACTATGGACAAGACCTTTCCAAATACATCAGTTGCATGGTGAAAATAGTTTCTTGTTAGCATACGGAGATGGAACGCCATTTGCCCTTCCTCACAGTGGGCAACATCTCAAGCACTTTACGCAGTAAAGAGGTCGGCGTTGGTATGTAAATACTTTTTATTTTTAAGTCCTTTTGAGTCTTTGTGTTTTGTTTCTGTCGTCGTCGTCGCCTGACTCCAAGCCCAATGGATGGATAAAGGCACTTGAATTCTGGATTTCTTCTCCCTTCGTTCTTTTCAAAAGGACAACCGAAGGAAGATCTCCAGCAGGAGCCAGCTGTTATCACGGAATCTAGCAGCGCTCGTTCCACGGATAACCCCCTACAAAACTTGTCTGTTTCCTAGGATTCATGAAGTTCAAGTACACATAACGGAGTATTTTCAAGCCACCTCGAAATGCGTTCCCAAACCTTGAATAGTCAATTCGAGCATTCCCCCATGTTCGCCTCGCAAAGACCTTCGAAATGAGATCTCTAGCAAAGTTTCACTGTCCGTACTTAGCAAATTACGAAAAATGCAGTGGCGCTGAAAAAGTGCACTCCTGCCCTGAAGCCAAAAATTGGCTAAGTCTGGAAAGTGCAAGGGCGCTAAAATTTAGCGCCCCTGCATGCAGTGAATTTGCTAAAAAATGTAATAGCGCTAAATTTCAGCGCCATTACATTTTCTTTCGACACTTAAACTTTTTTCATGACCCTGGCACGTTTCTTCATGTTTTCACATTTTTCGTCAATCGTGCCACTTTTCGTGCCTAAATTTATTGCACGACTTGAGTTAGGTTTTTAATTTTCATTTTCACTTAAGTGAATGAATTTTCCATTTCAGTTGTTTGTATTTTATCTTCTTTTCTCTCTTGCTGGGCGAGTTTGCTTCTCAAATTGTAAATCGTGTTTTTGAGGATTTTTGCCATTCTTTCTTCAGCAAGCTTCGCGTTTTGGTTCTGGTAAGTCATTTTTCTTTGCCGTTTTTCTTCTTTCATTTGTATATGCTCAATATTAACATACAAATTTTTGTTTTGTCTTCTTCCCTTTATACGCGTTTTTGTTTTTGTTCCTTCCGTTTCTCTTCGCATTTTTTCTGTCCTCCATTTCCATTTTCTTACCCTACGCATTATTTTCTTTGTTTTCCTTACGCGTAGTGTTCTTCATTCATGTTTTTCTTTTCAAACACCCATCCCTATTCTTCATTCGTGTTTCTTTCCTAATCCTACGTGTTTCTTTCCCCATTCTACTCTGTGCGCGATATCCCTTGAGAACTTATATCTATCCAATGTGTTTGTGTTGAAACATCTTTATCTCCATCTCCATTCGTTTTGGTGAACATTGAAAAGATCCATCATGGTGAAAGAGAATTCCTTTGACCTTTGAATGTGTATGTAATAGGATGGAGACAAGTTCAAAAGCTTTCATTTTTACAAACATTACATTTGTCAAGCACAAGCGCTTTCGCCTTTCCCTCTTACACCTGCATTTGAAAATTATCAAGAAATTACTAAAGCGCTAAATTTCAGCGCTGTGACATTTTGACAATGTCAAAATTTTCCTAATACTGGAAAGTGTAAGGGCGCTAAATTTTAGTGCCCTTGCACCAAAAGCAATTTTCCCAAAATGTAAGGGCGCTGAATTTTAGCGCCCTTACACTTTTTTCAGGCTTTTTCCAATTCTTCCCAAGTAAACTTCATTTTTGACCAGTGCGCTCCAGAGCCTCTTTTTTGTGCATTTGTGCATCATTTTGCATGCCTCGTCATCCGCTCCATGCTTTTCCATCCTCGTGCTCATTTCACACTTTCCCATGTTTCCTAACAATTGATGTTTGTTCTGGCTAAACCGATTGCAGTCTACTTTCAAAGATCGTCAAATCAAGATTGATCAGGGTTCCAGTTCCTTTTGATGACTGCTACCAAGCCTCCTTCTTCTTCGAAAGCAAAGGGCAAGATGAAATACAAATATCAAGGTGTCTACCTGCCAACTATGGTGCTTTCCAAAGTCAAAGAGATAAAAGATACAGAAGTTGGTCATCAAGATTTGGTTGACTTCGCAAAGCTAACAGAGATGAAGCCTCTTCTTGATTCGATGAGAGCTATCGTACACAACAACCTTCATTTGGTGGCGATGTTTCCTACACCTGCACACAATACCGAGTTTGTTCTTCAAGTTGCGTCTCATTACATCAGAGAAAGTAGAAGCGTGATCGACTCTTCCGGGCACGAGATTCTGAGACTCGACCCCGACTTCTTTGATATTGTCTTCAAGGTTCCTCATATGGAGAAATATATTGACATCTCTATATCAAAAGCACAGGAGATCTTTGATGTTGATCCCAATAAGGCTAAACAGTTGATAAACACTCAATGGCTCAAGAAGCCTAGATCATCTGTTTCTAGATGGCCGAAAGGACTCCTAAGAAGTGACTTCAAAGATGACGTCAAGGACATGATCACGTTTCTAAGCAGGGTGAAGGGCTTGCTAGAATCATCCACATTCCACGACTGGATGTATGAATACATCAGGATCATAAGAAGGCAGAAGGTGCATATTGACTGGGGCAAACAAATCAGTGATGAAATGCATGAGCAGTTGATCAATGCTCCTTCTACATTGAAGTTCTACATGACTTCTTACCTGGTGTACGCAGTGGCTGTGATGAGACAATTCCCAGGTCTATCTACAAAAGGGAATCAAATGATGGTGCCTATGTACATATATTTCTATCAATTGGAGCTAAAGGAGAGCTTTCATCATTTCAGACGGGTCACTGATGCTTTCTTTACACCCTTACTCTTCAACTTTGATCCAGCCTTGGAAAGAAGAAGAGTATCTGATGAGGCTTATAAGCTGGTAAGTAAAGTTGGATGCATTTTTCTCCAATTCCCAATGTTTACTTACTTGAGAGTAGGCTGCTACACTAGTTGTCCCTACATTCTACCACATTATCCTTCAGATAAGTGGATTCTCATGGAAACATGCAGACAGCTGATGTCTGTGCAAAAAGAACGAAGAAGCAACCACAAGCGTGGGTTCAAGTTCCCGCTGACCATCGGCCGATATACTATCCAAACTGCACAAAAGGCTAAGTCTGTCTATGCTGCTCGATGCAGATCATGACCATCAAAACCTATAGGTATAGGTTTGATTTCGACTACCGAGATGTCAGAAAAAAGTTGCAAAAGGGTCACCAAAACAGGTACCGTTTTGAAGACATCTGGGCAGATTGCAGAGATGAAGAAGCCATTCACAAAATGGACTATTACAGATTGACAGTTCAACAAATCAGAGATCTTGGTATTGCTGATCTACCAGAGGATTTTGAGGATCCAGGTGATATCATGAACGCTGTCTATGATGAGCAAGGCATTGCTAAAAGGTCGTTGCCTGCAATACAATGGTCTAGGAAAGAGGTTACCAGCATGAGAGAAAGGCTGAGACCAATCCTAGCCAATACAGAAGAATGGTTACATAAACATGGTCATGCAATGAAAAGTTTCAGAACAAACTCAAAAGGAGAAGAGTCCGAAGCAGAAGCTCGCCAACATCAAGAACTCCGCGACAAAAACAAATCAGCGGCTGTTCCCACTTCTTCACAAAGAGGTCCAAGGATCAAGTTCACTGTTGGTAAGAAAGATACCCAGGCTGTCCAAGAGACAGAAATGACGGAATCTCATCCATCTCGCTCTAAGGGTAAAAAGCCTATCCTGGAGGAGATAGATTCCGATGAAGAAGGAACTACAAGCGACCAATCCGCTGAAGATGAAGATTCAGCAAAAGCAGACTTCGATGCCGAAGAGGTTTCTGAAAGCGGACAAGAGTCTGATGAAGATTCTGAAGAAGGATCTAAAGGTGACTTTGAAGGTGAACTAGATTCAGAGAGATAAGAGGGCGATCGACAGGAACCCGGGCATGATCAAGAAAGAACTAATTCTCCTCCTGAGAATGTAGTTGAGGAAATTCACAGAACATCATTGCCCGTGACTTCAAACGTTCCTCATACCCCTCCTGATTCAAGAACTCCTCCACCTCCTGTTCCTTCGTCACCTATTCCTACCACAAGCATTCTTGTAGTTGAGATATCTCCTATCCCTGCAGCATCAACCCAGCTTGATACTCCTTCAGTGACAAGCATCCATACGGTTGATATACTGTCAAGCCCTCCATCGTCCATTCCTAGCTTGTCTTCGCCAACGTATGATATCACTTCTGAAAATGAATTCAATCGTTTCATGAATGAGTCGATGCGTGATCAGCTCAATGTGTCAACTACAGGAGCAACGATGGCAAATACTTCTCCAATTGTCACGATACCAATGGTGAGTTCAGATGTGACAATAACTTCAGAAGTGGCAATGGCGACCGAATTGACAGTAAATCCAGAAGTTCACACTTATTTTCTTCCTCCCTGGCTAATATCTCAAGTGTTGAAGCGCAAAAAGCAAATGATTTCTCCAGAGGAGCTCGACCTTGAGGAGATAGTTCTTCCAAAAGCCAAAGGGAAGAAAAAAGCAAAGGTATACTCGAGGCTGAATGTTGATAAGTTTGGCCAAAAGTATGCTGAAATTGGCATACCACCAAATCAAGAAGGTGATGTCAATATGGAGGACTACACAGTAACAAAGGTCCAGCTTGGTAAGGTTACCAACGAAAGTGCAAAAGCCGATGCGCAAGTCACTTTGGATATCTTGGCAGGAAGGCTGGATAAAGCTGAGCAAGCTCGTAACATTTACAAACAGAGGGCAGAGCATTATGCCACTATTGTAAAGAGACTTGCCAGTTCTCCAAGTAATGCACAACTGCTGACAGTGGTAAATATTGAAGACCCAGCTGTCAAGAAAGCTGAGAAATTCGCCTCCAAAGGCAGGGTGTTATATGATTTTGTTGAAAAGATCATCGAACATGGATCTCAGATAATTCTAGCTGCTGATGAGAAAACTACCATGTTGGCCAAGCTCACCACAGAGCTTGATAAAGAAAAGAGCATACTTTCCCAGGAGTGCAGAGACATGGAAAAATGCCTGTTGTCATGGTCGAAAATGAAACAGGTAAAGCTCAGCAAATTGGTGGAGGTTGGGGTAATTCCTGACAAAGAAAAGTTTGTAGAGGTAAGAGAATCACTGAAACACATAATTCAAGTGGTTCAATCTCTCATAGAAGATCTTCACTAAATACAGGAAGATGTCGACGGGCATCGCGCCATTCTTGACAAAAATATCAGAGAGTTGCCTGGTCAACTTCTTGAGGAAAATTGTATCTTCCTGCCGGCCACAGAAATATCCCTGATCTTCAAGGAAGCCATCACGAATTTGATTGACAATTCAGACTTCTCAGAAGCTTCGCTAAACATCATTTGTGATACAAGGCTCACATTGGACAACCTGAAGATGCATCTTGACAGGTGCAAGAAGGTTCACTCATCTGCCATGAGATCGATCACGAGAATTCACACCATTGTGGATTACACCGTTGGTCTAGATGAGAAGTTCGTGGGAGACTAGGAGGAAATTTGAAGACTTCCGTTTAATGCAAAGAAACGTGAAGCTTCTATTCTCCAGTGTTAGACATTTCCTGCATCCCATTATGCATCTTGTAAATATTTCTCGACATTTTCGAATGTCATTTTGTAAATTGTAATTACACCAAGTCCAAAGATGTAATATTTTCAAAACAAATTACACTTTGACTTTGGTCAAAGTTAGGTGAGATCTCCTAAAATCGCTCACCTAACTCTCCCTGATTTTCTCAATCTCTTTCCTTATTTTGCTCATCCCTCTTTCTATATAATGTGAGGGATTTTCATTGTAAATTATCTTTTAGCCTTTTGCAACGAAGTGCTGCCCTTTTGTAAGCAAATTTGTGAAACTTTGCGTTCATGCTTTGTGAATGAGATTTGATTAATAAAGAAAAGGATTGCAAGCCAAACTTTGCGTTGGATTCGATACTTTTGTGAGTTAATCTGATTTGGTAGTGATTAGTTCGAAGAATCTGAAAGACTCTAAGTAGTTGATGTAAACTTTGTGTTACATTTGTTATTTAGATTGCATTGTTATTTCTGTTTATCATTGGTTGAATGATCTACAAGACTTTGTGCTTGTAATCATTCATGCTCTTGCATGTTCTGGTTGAGTGATCTACAAGACTTTGTGCTTGTAATTATTCATACTCTTGAATACTCTTGTCGAAGGATCTACAAGACTTTGTGCTTGTAATTGTTCGTGCTATTTGACACTTTTGTTGGATGATCTACAAGACTTTGTGCTTGTAATCGTTCATGTTGTTCGCATAATTGTTGCGTCTAAGAAGACTTTGTGCTTCTAACGTAGCAAACGGTACATTTACACAAATCCAACACTGATAAAGCTATAGAACGACTTTGTGCCTTCGTGAGCTTTCCCTTTTTACTTTATTTGTTTGTTATTTAATTACTTCTGGTATCTCTACGCTTCGCTTTGATGAAATAGAGATATTGGTATTACTGCTAGTTGTTCGTTTTGGGTTATTGAGAATTCTGAACTTCCAACATGTGAAGCATTGTAAACATCTTCTCTGAAAAAAGAGAGAAGAATGAATGTAACACACCCCCCCACTCCGTGAATTTCGTGTACATTTTGTAATTACTTGTTTGATTTACTATCGCTTCTATTAGCAGTAAGAAGGGCGCCTCCCCTTTCCGAGAGGAGAGATTCACATCTCACATAGCTGTGGCTGAAGTCCAAGTTGTGTAATCTATCGAAAGTTGATTACATAATTTTCACCCAACAAAAATGTTAGAGAGTTGGAAAATTAAGTGTATTTATTGATTATGTTGGGATATTAGTTGAAATAAGCCTCAGGATGCATAATAAAGCACCTTTGGGGCCTATTAATGATGATATGAAGGCCATAACTATAAGAGGGCCCAAAACTTAATGTGAAGGTGTAAATAAATACACTTTACATCATTAAATTAAGGAAAAAATAGGTCTATTTGGCTTAAAAGGGCCCAAAACCTAATGTGAACGTGTAAAACACATCACAACACTAGATCAAGGCAACATTAGGTTCAATTTATCATTAATTATTCCCAAATTAAGTGTAAAAATGTAAAGGGCAACATTTTTTGTTACTACAGTTTGACCTTGAGCTGACAAGTTATTGTTCTACATGGTACATCGAATTAGGCCAACCTAATTGATGTTGTAGATGTTTTTGGATGGAATATATATAAGTATAAAATCATTTTGGTGTTGAAGAATGATGATTAAGTTATTTGTGCAAAATCTTCATAATAAAAGTGCGAATGTGATGCAAATACAGAGCAGAGAAGAGTGTTAGAGCAAAGTAGTATGAAGTGTGTTGATTCAATTTTTTGAGCTTCAAGGGAACTATATCTACATTGTAGATGCATTCTTAGTAGTTCAAATCTTGGAAGTGAGCCACCCCTTTTTTCTTTCTTTCATTCTGTGGGCAGTGAGTCCACCAGATAATGAGTCCACCTAGGGTAGTGAGCCTTTCTGTAATATATTATAACCAATTATAATATATTATGAGCTAATCCTCACTATGGGTTTTCCCTTTTTGGGTTTTCAATGTAAAATTTTAGTGTTTGTGTGTTATATGCTTTGATGATTGCTTTGCTAATTTCTTTCCTTACTGCAAATTGAATATGATGCTTGAAATCAATGCTTAAATGTTTAAGTGGTTTTAGAGAATACTGATTAACTACCCCTCTCAGTATTTTGGGTGTTCAACGATCTACACATACATATATACATATATACATATATACATATGTACTTATATACATATATACATATATATACACACATACACATACACATACACATACACATACACATACACATACACATACACATACACATACACATACACATACACATACACATATGTGAAACCTCACTTGACTGAATGATACTTCTTTTTATTTTCCTAGTTGCCTCCATTCCACATGAAATTTCTAAGAAGATGCTCCATTTTTTCATCATCCCATGGGAGCACAAAGAATGGCCAATTAATATATTAGAAAGATGTAATTATATTTTTTTAATGAGAGTAATTCTTGTTGGATTTAACTAATTTTTTACCAATAATTAAGTTTGGACTTCATCTTACCAAATTTTCTTTAAATTTACCCATATGTGAAACCTCTTTTGATTGAATGATACTTCTTTTTATTTTCCTAGTTGCCTCCATTCCACATGAAATTTCTAGGAAGATGCTCCATTTTTTCATCATCCTATGGGAGCACAAAGAATGGTCAATTAATAGATTAGAAAGATGTAATTATATTTTTTTGATGAGAATAATTCTTGTTGGATTTAACTAATTTTTTACCAATAATTAAGTTTGGACTTAATCTTACCAAATTTTCTTTAAATATAAAGGTAAGGTTAGTGAAATAAATAAGTAAACCCAAATAAAAGAAAAATGAATCATTACTTACCTTGAAATTCATAATTTTGGAGATTAATGCAACATCCCTTTGGGAAGGGTTGGAGATGTATATGGTGGGTTTTTTTTTTTTTAAATTCCTATAATATTTGAGAGAAGATTGAAATTACTTGAAAATAGTCAAGAAATTTATGGGGAAGCTCTTACATAGAGTGTCATTAATGAATTTAACATTATTTATTTATTTTCCACCAACAAAATTTGTAATGCATAAAACAAATCCTTATTACAAAACAAATCCTTGAATTATTTGTTGTTCAATCTTCCTAGCAAGAAGTTCAAATATAGGGGTTGTCAATATATAAATTTATTCCAATTAACATTATTATATTTGAATTCTATTTCAAATATTTCTTGGTGGTTGATATGGTCAAAGGAATTGGTCATATCTAGCTTAATGACCATTTCGTTTCTTATTTTCAAGAGTTATGACCTCTTGGGAAAGGATTTATTCTTAAAAAATATGATGTAACAAAAAGATTAAAAAATTAAGAGAGGAATACATTTTAAAGTTTCTTTTGGAATTATTCAAAGAGATTAGCTTGAATTACTCCAATCTTTCAACAAGATTTTCCTTACGATTGAAGTCAAGTAGAAAGAATTTATTCAACCATGAATAAATAAATTTTTTCTTGGAGTCTTCAACCATAATACATAGATCCTATTTCACTATATCCCAAAATTCTTGATCAAAACTTACATTAAACCCATTTGCCCCCCTATGCTTTGTCCATTTTTAACTAAAAACCACTTGTTGAAATTATACAATAACAACCAAATATTCATAGCTTTCATTACGTTCTGCAATGATTAAACTAGGAATTAAGTGAATATTGCTTAAGAGTTAGGATCTATCTTTCTTATCTTCATGATAAAGAAGATAAAAATGGTTAAAAACACATCTATTTCTATAATATCCCCTTATAGGTTTAACTTAAATTTGTTTTTAGTCTTATAAACTAAGGTATCCAAATAGACAAAGAATTAATAACTTTCAATGATATACTTTAGTCATTAAGAACTACCTATAATGGTTAATGCCGATTAAATTATTTAACTTACATCTTGAAAATAATAGATAATATACTAGTAGAATGAAACTAATATCTGATATAGATTCTGAGATCTAATCAGAAATAATAACTGATTTAGAAATGGAAGATAGACATCACAATATATTTTTTCTGTCTAGTTTTCTAATCAATTTCAAGCCTTTGAATAGAGGGTAAATAGATTGTCCAGATCAATCGCTATGTCTTATTTAAATCTTTCACTTTATGCGACTTGGTCCTTGGCTGGTGTCTAATATTTATCCATTATTTATACAACCAGTACTATATGGTCATTGGCTCCCTTGGAGTGCCTTGATCTGCTAATACAAGTGTATTAATCTACAAAACTTGATTGATCCTTCCCTTCACTTCTCATTACCTTTTTATATTCTATGTCTTAAACAAAAGAGACACACCCCTTTGAATTGGGTTGACCATCCAAATGGTCATGTCCTTTCGTCAGGATTGATTATTGTTTGCTAAATATAATCGCTCCTGAATATTCTTCAACGAATTTATCATACTCATCCCATGGAGTAAAGTGTAATTCATGCAACTTCTGATACAACACGATCACAGTACCATTACATAGCATGTTACCTAAATGCTAAGATCTTCTTTGAATCTCCTATGATTTTAGTATTCCATTATCCCTTAGTAGATGACCTATCTTATCATGCAATAGATTGTATATTGCTAGATGTGTGTTATCGATTTTCACTTCAACATATGTCAGTTTCTCTCCTCAAACTGATCGATAGAAACAATGATTGATGAAGCTTCTTGGAGCCGTTTGACAGTTTTCACTACAGTGTTTGGTCTCTATGGTCTCCACGAAATATAAAATCAAATTTCTATAAAATTATGTCTCTCTACAATTCACATCAGCATCAATACACTCAATGATTCACCTGATAATATCTCTAATGTCGACATATCAATATAAGGAGTAATTTTAATGTAAGAGCGGTATAAATATTCAAACATAGAATTAAAAAGTTTTAAGGATAGTCGATAATATAATAAACCGATATCCATTAGATGGACATAGCAAGATTATTAGCCATCTTTCTTTCATATGCATTGTATTGATATATTCAAGAGTTTCAATTTAAAGACCCGAACATCCAACAACCATAAAAATACTAATAATTGATTAGATGAAGCTGATCAATAACAAGGAGAATTCTCAAAGTGAAATTATCACTTAAAATGGGACATTAAAAGTCCTCCCTAACCAAAGTTGCTTGCGCTCAAGCAATACGGTTCTAGAATCCCATATTAACTACGATGGTCTATGGAAATTTTTGTTGTAAACCCCAAACTGCAACCTGCCATCAAGGGCCTTATCAATATTCCATTACACCACTCTAATATAATCATTACTATGCCAAGAGTGATTAGGAAACTCAACGTGACTCTTGTAGAGTAGGGTACGAACTACACCAATCCTTGGATCCCAAATTATATGTTTAACTTCAATCTCCTTGCTAGATT
Organism: Sequoia sempervirens; assembly: GCA_007258455.2. Classification (NCBI taxonomy): domain Eukaryota; kingdom Viridiplantae; phylum Streptophyta; class Pinopsida; order Cupressales; family Cupressaceae; genus Sequoia; species Sequoia sempervirens. Next base: position 114,958 of record VDFB02293940.1, on the reverse strand, counting down.
TAGAAATATCTCCACTATCCAACTTGAAGAGTGGATGGGAAAATGTTAGACCAATACTCACCCCAAGGAGTAGATTACCAATCAACTGAAAACTATCATCATGCTTGATCCATCCCTCCTACTGATCAAACTTCTCATGAATATAATCAAGTTCTTTCCCTACTTGTTTGATCACAATTTCCCTTTCCTTGTTTTCTTCAACAACCAAAGTCTTGTAGTCATCTTCTAGAAGAGACACTTGAACATTCTCCAAGAAATTCTTGGTTGCACAAATCCCCAATGTAAACTTATCGACCCTGATTTTATTGTATAAATTTAATGCCTCATCTATAATCAAGTGGTTGCCATATCTTTTACACAAATCATGTGCAAGTATGCTGTTTTAACTTCATTCATAGTGTTCTCCATTGTTTGCAAACCAGCAAGTGAAATATTAAGCTCATTTCAAACCATTGGTGTATTTTGAATTAAGTTTTCCACACACTTATGTGTGTTATCCAAGATAGCTAAAATTTGCACTTCATTTTTCAACAGACACAATGAGTTTATTTTTCTAAATTTTCATAGGAATTTCAGGTTCTTGTAAATTGAATGTACTGCCATTATGGTGTATACAAAGGTTAGAGCTTCTTTCATATTTGTCACCCATATCTCCATGATTGTCTTCAATCTTATCACCTGATTCTAGAATAGCTTCTTTATTCAACTCAAAAAGTGGGTAAGCATGAGTCACAATAGCTTCAATTTCAAACAAGGGATTACTAACAATCTAAAAGTTATCCAAGTAGTTCCTAACTTGGATCCAACCATTTCTAAACTTTTGTTATCAGATTGTTCCAAACAATCGTTCGAGTCATAGGTCTCATCTATGTTGTCCAATTCCTTAATCTCATTTCTCCCTTTGTCTTCTTGCTCCTTGAAGTGTTTGGTTACTTCATTCTGAATTTCTATTTCTTGTAATGCTTGTTGATCATATATCAATTTAGCTTATGTTGATTCATTTCTTTCCATCCTCCCTTCTATGATCCATAACCATCTTTTCTCATCTTTTAATGCCACAATTCTATGATTATTTTCATCAATGTGATTAAATATGTCGTATAATGCATCTTCTGATTTATTAGAAAGACTACTCCTTTCATCCATAATATTGAATTGTTGGTGGTTATCATGTACTCCTCAAGAGATGAAGAAGAACTAGACTCAATTTCTCCAATGTCATCTTCAATGCATGACTCTTGGGATGGAGTAAGAGAAATCTTAGGTTCAAAAGGAATTCCACATGTATTTTTTTCATAGGCTTATTTTGGAAGTTAAACCAAAAACCTCTTGCATCATGGAAATGAAAGAAATCATCTATAGCTGATGTGAAGCCATTATCCATTTTAGTTGGTTTCTCATGTATCAATCCCTCAGTAGTGGTTGCCTCATGACCCTCATGGAACCATGTACTTATTTCATTTATGATAGAATAAATGTATAAAGATTTATCTTCCTCATGTACAATTTCCACATCTTGTATTTTCTTGTATTTATCTTCTATATGTACAACTAAATGAACTCCCTCCCTTTAATCTTCTGAATTGATCCTCTCTTATTCTTCATTTTCCAAGTGAGGTTTTAATTTTTCCTCACATTGTGTGAACAGATCGAGGAACAATGTATATGCCAATGAAGAGGGAACCCATTCTTGTTTCCAAACATACCATAATATAGACATGGTGGGTCAAGAGAAAATGACGCTCTCTTAGATAGTTAGAATCATAATATCTTTCATGGCTGCAAACACACATTTATCATGTACATTCTCAATTGTGATGAAGAAATGATAAAACATGTAGATAAGATCTTGCAACCCTAAGTCCACAAGAAGGTTTCTTGTCCTAATTTACACAAATGTCTTTAATATGGTCATCCTTCTTAAGTAATGTGTACTATTGATGTCATCTACGTCTTTGAAAATATCTATGATCATGTGCAATACCTATTTCATCGTGTCGTCATCATAAGGAACTAGAGGTACCAAAACTCTCATTACCTCACTTAAACAAGATGTACCCTTTTACAACTTGATTTACTCATCATGATGCCTCAACCATTTATGGTGATTTAAGGTGGTTATTGTAGGAGTTTTAGAGCTATATCTAACACTTCAAATGGTTTCTCCATGTGGATCAAACATTATTCTATCTCTTTAAGTGTGTTCAAGTTATCATCCTTTGATTGCAATTCATTACTAAGCTTGTTGCTTGCTTCATAGAGTGGTCTTGCCAATGGTTTGATATCTTCTATTGTCGTGATTAATCAAGTTTTTTGAAATTTACCTAGAAAGGCTGGTAGGTTCACTAGCTTTGATACCACTATAATATCCCCTTATAGGTTTAACTTGAATTTGTTTTTAGTATATTATAAATTAGGGTATCCAAATAGGCTAAGAATCAATAAATTTTAAAGATATACTTTAGTCGATTAAGAGCTACCTTTAATGGTTAATGTTGATTATGTTATTTGAATTGTATCTTGAAAATAATAGATAATATGCTGGTAGAATGAAACCAATATTTGATATAGATTCCGAGATGTAATAAAAATAATAATTTTAGAAATGGAAGATATACATCACAATATATTTGTCATGTCTGATTTTCTTTTCAATTTTAAGCCTATGAATACATAGTAAATAGATTATCTAGATGAATCACTATTTCTAATTTAAATCCTTCACTTTATGTGACTTGGTCCTTGAATGGTGTCTAATATCTATACATTATTTATACAACCAATACTATATGGTCATTGGCTCCCTTCGATCGCCCTGACCTACTAGTAGAAGTGTATTAATATGCAAAACTTTATTGATCCTTCCCTTCACTTCTCATTACCTTTTTATAATCTGTCTTAACCAAAAGAGACACACCCCTTTGAATTGGGTTGACCATCCAAATGTTCATGTCCTTTAGTTAGGATTTATTATTGTTGTTAAAATATAATCACCCCTGAATATACTTCATCGAATTTATCATACTCATCGGGCATAAAGTAAAGTATAGTTCTTGCAACTTTTGATACAACATGATCATAGTACCATTGCATAACATGTTACCTAATTGCTTGGATCTTCTTTGAATCTCATATGATTTTAGTATTCCTTTATTCCTTAGTAGATGACCTATCTCATCATGCAATAGGATGTATATTTCTCGATGCATGTTATCCATTTTCACTTCAATATATGTTAGTTTCTCTCCTAAAATTGATCGATGGAAACAATGTTTGATGAAGCCTTCATTCATTTGAATAAAGTCATAACGCTTATTTCCCACTTCAACTTCTTCTGTTGCAGTCACTCAAATGATGAAGGGGTCATTAGGGGTAACTATGGAAACTCCATCTTAGTCACAAATGATTTACTAGGTCCAAGCTCATGCAAAAGGGGCACTCTACACATCTCATCATGTTCACTAGGTGAACTACCTGAGTTGGTGGGATGTTTGACATCTTCAAAAAATTCTTGGAGTCCATTGACAATTTTCACTATAGTTCTTGGTCTCTGTGATCTCCATGAAATATAAAATCAAATTTCTTTGAAATTAAGTCTCTCTGCCATTCATTTCAACATCAAGACACTCACTGATTCACTCGATAATATCTCTAATGTTGGCGTATCAATATAAGGTGTAATTTTAATATAATAGAAATATAAATCTTCAAACATGAATTAAAATTATTTAAAGATCAGTTTGATAATATGTTGAGCCGATATCCTTTAGACAGATGTAGCAATCTTATTAACCAAATTTCCTTAATATGCATTGCATTGATATATTCAGGAGTTTCAGTTTGAAGACGGGTGGGTGCAAAAAGTGGCCAAATTTTCAAAAATAATTTGATAAGCTATAATGTGAGCACCTTATAACGTGCTCAGGTTATGGCTTGGTGTGACTGAGCCAAAGGCTCGATCACATCAAGCCTATAATGCACTCGCATTATAACATGATCACGTTATAGCTCATTAAAACAAAAAAATTAAACAAGCTCATTTTATTCTCACTGTGTTTTTTCAAGCCCAGGACCAAGAAACCCTACATTTATGTGCTCGCATTTTTGAAGGAGCTTAACTTGTGATTTCTTCATGAATTTGTTGCAATTTTGTTGCCAGGATGTTGCCACGTCGATGGGGAGGTGAAACAAGTAAGCATTGTTTTTTTTGTGAATTTGTTGTTAAATAAGCAATTTTAGGTTGTTTTTGATATTCATTTGTTTAATTTGTAGGAAATGTTAATGAACCTGAAAACCCTCCTCAAAATATTGAACAACCATAACAAGAAGCACCTGAACAAAATCCTCAACAACTACAACAACAATCTCCTCCACCAATTCCTCAACATCCTCCTAACACTCAACAAAATTTAATGGGGGTAATTGAAAACAATGAAAAATAGATTGAGGAGTTAATCACGAGGTTGAACGATCCAGTAAGTTCAACCATGGAAAGAAGAAAACTTGCGAGTTCACTTCAAGAAATGTCAAAACATGTAGATGCAATCAACAAACAATTAAGTGGTTGGGCAGATAGGAGGCATACGTCTAGGAATTTTTACGTAGATGAATTATGATATAAAGAAGTAAAAGATGAAAAAAATATAAAATATGATTTGTGCTCACTATTCACTGACCCATGCACAAATCAAAATCTTGACCTTAATGCCAAGAAGTTTCCTATCCATTGGTGCCACCACCAAGGGATTAGGGATAATTTTTGGGATAGGTGGTACATGGTTTTTGACTATCCACCATGCAACAATTGCGAAGTACCCCAATATTTCTTGAGGAAAATCTACTGTGAGTTCATCCTTAACAAAATCCCCAATTAATTTGATATGAGGGAATTTCAGGGGAGAGGTGGAGGGTCAACATAGGATAGACTTGGTGCACAACTAGATTCTCAATGGCAAGTGAGATGAGCTCTCGCTAGGCCGACTTGTGAGCACGTCGTTATCTCTTCCATTGCGAAGGAGAGTGCTGAGGTGGACACTTTGCCGTCTATTAGCTCTTTGACCCAGAGTATCATCCAACATGCTAGTCTTGTAGTACAACGCCATCTAGGGGAGTCTTCGAGGGGTAGGCTTCCACCCCATTCTTGTCAAGTTTGCGGGTTGACTTGTACATATGACCCCACAAAAACTCAAAAGGATGGTGCGTAGGATATGTATGTAGCTATAGAGATGGCAATGGAAACTAAAATTTTGAATGAGGTTTTTGACATCAATACTTAGGTCAATGTTAGCATGTTCATTGAATTGAATTTATTAAATTTCATTTTTGAAATGCAAGATTAACTAATTTAGTTTAATGATTGTAATAAAATTTTAGGGTCACAGTGTTGATACTGGATACACCGACCCTCCACTTGTTTATTACTCCACTGCATCTACTGCTGAGGTATGTAACTAGTAAACAATTATAAATTTATTACATATGAATAACATTGTTATATGAATGGTATTCTAATGTTTGATTTTGGTTGTTGAATAGGCTGATATTGGAGGTTTCGTAGGAACACCTCCCAGTGCTAGTGGATTTGGACAAACCTTCACACAGGTAATAGAATAAAGATTTTAACTAATGAATTGTACTTAATAGATTTGTGTAGTTTATATTCATATCATTGATTACATTGCATTGCACATCTTTCAAACTCAAAGAATTACTTCACATTGCATAACTAATAAATTTATTACATATGAATAACATTATTATATGAATGGTATTATAATATTTGATTTTGGTTGTTGAATAGGCTAATATTGGAGGTTTCGTAGGAACACCTCCTAGTGCTAGTGGAGTTGGACAAACCTTCACGCAGGTAATAGAATAAAGAGTTTAACTAATGAATTGTACTTAATAGATTTGTGTAGTTTATATTCATATCATTGATTACATTGCATTGTACATCTTTCAAACTAAAAGCATTACTTCACATTGGATAACTAATAACTAGATTTTTATAGATGACAAAATTTCAATTACAATATAGTTATTTAGAAAGTCAACATAAGAAATGATGCAACTACTTCACATATAGCATAAGTAATAACTAGGAGCAACTGCCAATTGCATTTGCTTGTCACAACATTCCATGAGACCACTTTTTTTTGAGGATTTTTTTCAAATAGTTCACTGCCTTGTCTATGCTATGGATTCTTGGAATAAATATATGAAAGAATAATAGTAAGCAATAGCATAGACAAGGAAATTAGTTGTTTGAAAAAAAGCCTCAAAGAAATGTGGTCTCATGGTGATGCCCATCACCATGAGACCCAATTTATTTGAGGCATTTTTTCAAAAAACCCATCACCTTTTCTATGCTACCACATTTTCCATACATGTCTACCAAATAATTTTATCAAACAATTCACTTCCTTGCTGCTATGGCTAAAATCCTAAAGAATGTGCTTTCCAACAAACTATGGATTCTTGGAAAAAAATATATCAAAGCATAATAGTACTTGCAATAGCATAGACAAGGCAGTGAGTAGTTTGAAAAAATGCCTTGAAGAAATGTGGTCTCATGGTGATGGAATGCCATTCCATCACCATGAGACCGCATTTCTTTGAGGCATTCTTTCAAATAGTTCACTGCCTTTTCTATACAACCACATTTTCCATACATGTCTACCAAAGCATTTTATCAAACCACTCACTTCCTTGCTACTATGGCTAAAAGCATAAAAAAGGTGCTTTCCAACAAACTATGAATTCTTGGAAAAAATTTATCAAAACAAAATAGTAAGCAATAGCATAGACAAGGCAGTGAGTAGTTTGAAAAAATGCCTTGAAGAAATGTGGTCTCATGGTGATGGAATTCCATTCCGTCACCATGATTGACCACATTTCTTTGAGGTAGTTTTTCAAATAGCTCACCGCCCTTTCTATGCTACCACATTTTCCATACACGTTTTCCAAAGCATTTTATCAAACTACTCACTTCCTTGCTGCTATGGCTAAAAGCCTAAAATAGGTACTATCTAACAAACTATGGATACTTAGAAAAAATCTATCAAAGCATAATAGTAAGCAATAGCATAGACAAGGCAGTGAGTAGTTCGAAAAAATACTTTGAAGAAATGTGGTCTTGTGGTGATGGAATGCCATTCCATCACCATGAGACCACATTTCTTTGAGGCATTTTTTCAAACAACTCACCGCCTTTTCTATGCTACCACATTTTCCATGCATGTATACCAAAGAATTTTATCAATCTACTCACTTCCTTGTTGCTATGGCTAAAATCCTAAAATAGGTGCTTTCCAACAAATTATGGATGCTTGGAAAAAATCTATCAAAGCATAATAGTAAGCAATAGCATAGACAAGGCAATGAGTAGTTTTAAAAAATGCCTCGAAGAAATGTGGTCTCATGGTGATGGAATGCCATTCCATCACCATGAGACCACATTTCCTTGAGGCATTTTTTCAAATAGCTCACTGCCTTTTTTATGCTACCACATTTTCCATACACATCTACCAAAGCATTTAATTAATCTACTCACTTCCTTGTTGCTATGGCTAAGAGCCTAAAATAGGTGGTTTCCAACAAACTATGGATTGTTGGAAAAAATATATCACAGCATAATAGTAAGCAATAACATAGACAAGGCAATGAGTAATTTAAAAAAAATCCTCGAAGAAATGTGGTCTCATAGTGATGGAATGCCATTCCATCACCATGAGACTACATTTCTTTGAGGCATTTTTTCAAATAGCTCACCGCCTTTTCTATGCTACCACATTTTCCATACATGTCTACCAAAGAATTTTATCAAACTACTTGAAATTCCTTGCTGCTATGGCTAAAAGTCTAAAAAGGGTGCTTTCCAAGAAACTATGGATGCTTGGAAAAAATCTATCAAAGCATAATAGTAAGCAATAGCATAGACAAGGCAGTGAGTAGTTTAAAAAAATGCCTCAAAGAAATGTGGTCCAATACCATGAGACCACATTTCTTTGAGGCATTTTTTCAAACTACTCACTGCCTTGTCTATGCTATTGATTACTATTATGCTTTGATAGATTTTTTCCAAGCATCCATAGTTTGTTGGAAACCACTTATTTTAGGATTTTAGCCATAGCAGTAAGGAAGTGAGTAGTTTAATAAAATTCTTTAGTAGACATGTATGGAAAATGTGGTAGTATAGACAAGGCATAATAGTAAGCAATATCATAGTCAAGGCAGTGAGTAGTTTGAAAAAATTCCTTGAAGAAATATGGTCTCATGGTGATGGAATGGTACCATTCCATCACCATGAGACCAAATTTCTTTGAGACATTTTTTCAAACAACTCACTGCCCGAAGAATAGAAACCAAGCCTTTAGCCAAAATTATCCTCCAAATTCTTTTCAAGGTCCTCATACTCATCCTCAAATTACCAATCCATGAAACCTTCCACCTTTTAGTCCACTTTTTCATATCCCCACCCCTCCCTCTTCATGTCATGATCACCCTCCATCTCATAACCAAGACCACACTATACCATCCATCCCATCCCAACATAATACTAGTCATAGAGAAGGCAATGAACTATTTGAAAAAAATCCTCAAAGAAATGTGGTCTCATGGTGATGGAATGCCATGACACATTTGTTTGTAATGGAATTCCATCACCATGAGACCACATTTCTTTGAGGCATTTTTTCAAACAATTCACTGCCTTCTCTATGCTACCACAATTTTTGTACATGTCTGCTAAAGCATTTTATAAAATGATTCACTACCTTGCTGCTATGGATAAAAGCCTAAAATAGGTGCTTTTGAACAAGCTATGGATAGGGAAAATAGTAAGCATGATAGTTAGAAATATATAGTTCAATAAGTTCTCAAAATTTTGTTCATTATCTTATACATTATAAGCCATGACATGCATCACTATTGTAGTTTTCATGATTGAATAATTTGTTGTTTTATTTTCAAATGTTGGAAGTAGATACACCTCCACATGTTCATAGGGCAATGGAGCTTGGTGTTTCTTTCGCTATAGAATCCTTGATTCCTCTCATGGAGGTATGAGGCAGATTATTAAATTTCAATTTACATTCATTGTTATAGCTGTTAGGTAGTGAAAAATAAAACCATTATTGATTCATAGTTTAATTTCTTTTTGGATGGTTTCTATAGGGCTTCAACATGCCACAACATGGGCATGCAAATGTTTCCATTGAGGAGAGTGATCGTCTAGTGGTGGTAAGTAATTATTTTGTTAAATATATCATTTTTTATAATGTAATTTCTATATATTAATGTCTTTACTTGTCATTGTAACAGATAAAGCTTGACTAGGAACTAAACCCTAGGAGGAGCACCAAGAGCACTCCTCGACCTAAAAATAAATGAGTGACAGACTTATCACCATCTAGATGACAAGCAAAGGGTAAGAGTTTATTTCGAGAGCATGGAGAGCAATGGCTTTTGATTCTAGAGCCCTTTGTTATATACTTATATGGCATTTTTGTACATATTTTGTATTGCATATATTTGACATTGTATTCCTATATGGCTATTTTGTATATATTTTATACTTATATTGACATATATTGATGTATGGCTACATGGCTATTTGGTTAATACAAATCTTTTTTTATTGATTGTGTCCATATTTGCATTATAAATCCATGGTTCAATAGATATGAGTTACATGTATTCAAGTGTATACTTTACAAATTACGTGTATACTTTGTGACTTACATGTATTCCAATGTATACTTTGTGACTTACGTGTTTTCATGTGTATACCTTGTATTCATGCATATAATTTGTATTAATGCATATACTATGTATTCATGTGTATACTTCAAGGCTTACATGTATTTGTGCACTTGTTGTTGGAAAAATGTGCCTCAGATTTATTGGCTTGATTGACTTCTTGCAACAATTGTGCTTGTTTCTCTATCAGCCTGATAGTTCTTTATCAGTAAGAACTTGTTCTCAGTCCCATCGGTGGACTGATAACATTCTATTCAGTGTGGTGCACATTTTATCAACGGGTTTTGGCCGTAATCGACAAGACATATTCTCATCAAAGGGACTCTATCTTAGGTCTCTTCGATGGCTCGATGGAACATGAAAGAAGATTTTCAATGGGACTTAGCCTCATCGGTGAGACTCTACCTTAAGTCTCCTCGATAGACCAATGGGCTATGGTGAGCATGTTGGTGACTCTCGTTGGTGTGACTTGGATGTCATGGTGGCAGTGGGGACCATAGCGATGTGATAATATAACTTGATCTATGGTTTTGATAAGTTTGATCCAACGATGCCTGCTAACCCTATGCCTCTTGTGGTGGGTCTTGATGGACTCCTACAGGGTGTGTGGGATTAGTTAGCGGTGATGATGTGACATCATGGTGGCAGTTGACTGATGGTTGTGGTTATAATAATCCAATGGTGCATGCTAACTTTGCGCCCCTTGTGACGGGTTTTGACTGACTCCTATGAGGGTGTGCAAAATAGAATGAGCGGTGTACATCTGTTGACTCGATAACTCATGGAGAATGCCCTAGTGGAACTCGAATGGTGTGATGGTCAATAGCGTTGGGCAAGTGATGTGTCGACATGTGGTACATATTCATTTTTTGATTCTACATCATTGTCATGAATCACCAATCATTGGACCAGAGTTTTTCAACCTAAAGTCGATAGCTAATTTTCTTGATAGTGATGTAACTGCATTACAAAATTAGATTGCTCATTGGTTGGAAAATCAGTACTACATGGAGAGACTAGGCTGACTTGAAGAATGAGTGAGATAAAATGGGATGTCTGTAATGTAATGTGAGAGAGAGACGAATGGTATTGCATTGAGTTGGTGTTTGCTCAAACGAAGAGTGAATGCAATGCTGTCGAATGGATCTTGTGAATTAACACCTAAAAGTGGAGTCTGTAACTTTGTATGTAATCTATTTACTATAATACAAAGTGACTTTGCTTGGTGTGTGGGTTTTTCTCCCGTAAGGGTTTTCCCATGTAAAACTGGTGTTCAATTTGTGTGTTGCTTAAATTATCTATTCTTGTATTCTAATGGTGCGAATCTTAAAATGATTGTAATTCAAATTAAGTGAAATTATTCCTAAGAATTTTGCATTTGGAAGGCATTTCCACACCGTTATCTTCTTTCAAGTGGTATTAGAGCCTGTCCAGTTGTGTTATCCTTGTGAGTAGGGCTAGTTTTTTGTGCTAATTTTATTTAGTGGGAGTCTTGTAGAGAAAATTGATTGTCTTGGTTATAGATTGAGATGGCAAGCACATTAAGAAGAGTAGAAATTGAAAAGTTTAATGGTAACAATTTTGAGTTGTGGAAACTCAAAATGGAAGATCTGTTGGTGGAAAGAGATCTTTGGATTGCTGTTTGGAACTAAACCCTTAGGCATGAAGCAAGAAGATTTGGATCTCGTAGAAAGAAAAGCCAAAGGGCTGATAAGACTTTGACTGGTTGATTTTGTTCTCTTGAACATCTATGAGGAGAAGACTGCATCTTCTTTATGGAAGAAACTTGGTGATATCTATCAGGGAAAGTCTCTGGCAAACAAGTTATTCTTGAGGAAGAAGTTATACTCCTTGAAGATGGAAGAAGGTGCATCTGTTGTAGACCATTTGAATTCATTTAACATGATTGTTGCTCAGTTGGCCTTTGTGGGTGTGAAGATAGAGGAGTAGGATCACTGTATGCTTCTATTATGTTCCTTACCTGACACATGGGATCACCTGGTGATGGCTATTGGAAGTACAACAACCACTTTCAAGACAAAAGATGTGGTTGCTTCGTTGCTGTTAGAAGAAATGTGAAGGGAATCTTTTGAGATGACCAAGGAGGCCCTTGCTATTCGGGGTAGATCAAAGGAGAGGAAAAAAGAAAGAAAAGAGGTCTAAATCCAAATTTGAAGGGAGATCAAAGTCTCCAAGGAAGAAGTCCAAGGTGAAATGGTGGAATTGTGGACAGACTGGTCATATTTGGAAGAATTGTAAAGAGGAGAAAAAGAAGAAGGAGAAGAAGAACTCTTCAGAAAATGATTCTTCTCAAAGTGATGTAGATGCCTTCATTGCAGCCTTGGAAACTTAGGCCTTAGATGATGTCTAGATGATTAAATCAAGAGCATCTTTTCACATGACATCTCATAAAGATTGGTTCACGAAGTATGAAAAGTATGCTGGTGAAAAAGTGTACCTAGCAAGTGATTCATCTCTTGAAATTGTTGGCTGTGGAAGAGTTAAAATCCAATTTCCTGACAGAAGAATCAAAGGAATTGATGGGTATGTGCAGGATCATCATGGAAAAAATAGGCCCTTAAGTGGCGAAAAATTTAGAAAAATTAGAGTTAGACAACTTGACGTAAAAAAATGAATAAGTTATCTATATTATTTCAAAAATATGTAAGAATAAAATTTGTAGCAAATTGAATTAGTTTCTAAACTACTAGGTTTATTTAAAAAATCTATTTGGTGAAAATTTGAAATTTCAATATAGTAGTACTTAAATTTCGGGGAAAAATAAGTAGGTGTTTGTCTAACTACCTAACCACAATAAAATGATAATATTTTTCTATAATATTTTAGATATAAGTAGAGGACTCATGTCTCAATGTGATGCATATTTTTTGTAATTTTTTTCCAAGTAAATAATTAATTAATTTTTAATACAAATTTAAAAATATAAAACTCATATGTCGACCACCTTAACTTGGTAAAAACTTCATGAAATTCATTTTTTTAATCCTATAGTATGCTAAGTATAGAATGTGATGCATGTTTGATTCAAAAATGTGATACCGAAAGCTATAGATGTTTTTCAATCAGCCTATCAATCGGGACTTTAGTCATAATTCAAATAGAAAATGAATAATAATTACTTATTAAATTGAAAGTAAAACATAATTTATATTGGTGGAAAGAAAAGAATCTCCTTTAAAAACCCTTTTCGTTTCATCAATTTTGGGTAAAAAAAAGTCGTCAGCCACATACCCTACACATACCCATCATATTGCCACTTTTTGGCCCATCATGATCCTATACATACCCTAATGGCATAATGCACATACTAGGTTTGGCTTGTAATCTGCTTTCTATTAGTAAGCTAAATGATGTTGGTGTGCATGTTTCTTTCTCCAGTGGAGGCTGTAAAATGACTTGAGGTTCAATGGTGCTAGCTAAGGGTGCACGCATTGGCACTCTATACAAGCTAGATGCATGTCCTGTTCAATGTAACATCTCTGTAAAGTCAAGCAAAGTTGCTTGTGTAGAGAGGGAGAATGAAGTTCCTCTGGGTGTAAAATCTATGGAGGTGAAATTCTCAGCAGAGAAAACCATGCTGTGGCATCATAGACTTGGACACATAGGAGAAAAAAGGCTTAAAAGCCTTGAAGAATAAAAACTTGGTAGAAGGGCTTGATGATTGTAACCTTGAGTTTGATTTAAATTGTGAACATTGCATTTATGGAAAGCAACACCATGTTTCATTTTATTCTAGTACTCATAAGTCTTTTGGCATATTGGATTATGTTCACTCTGATGTATTTGATCCAGTGAATGTTCCTTGGTTATTGAAGTCTAAATATTATGTTTCTTTTATTGATGATTATTTGAGAAGGGCATTTGTGTACTTTCTTAAAAGTAAATTAGAAGTGTTCAGCCAGTTTAAAGAGTTTAAAAACTTGGTAGAAAATCAGACTAGAAGGAAAATTAAATGCTTAAGGACAGATAATGACTTTGAATTTTATTCTACAGATTTTGAAAGGTATTGCAAAGACCATGGAATTAAAAGGCATAAAACTATTCCTTATACTCCACAATAGAATGGAGTTGTTGAGAGGTTAAACAAGACATTGATGGAAAGAGTGAGAAGTATGTTGAGCAGTATTGGTCTGGGGCATAAGTTCTGGGCTGAGGTTGTAGCTACTACATGTTACTTGGTTAATCGTTCACCTAGTTTGGTTCTTGTTGACAAAACGCCTATGGAAGCGTGGTTTGGTAAGAAGCTCTCTTTGAGACATATTTGTGTTTTTGGCTGTGAAGCATATGTTTATGTGCCAAATGAGAAAAGATCTAAGTTGGAAAACAAAGTTATAAAATTTATCTTCATCGACTGCGACATTGGTGTGAAAGGATACAAGCTTTGGAATCTGTTATTGAGAAGGTTGTGTACAACAAAAGTGTAATCTTTTGGGAGTTGAAACCTTTTGCAGTTGATCTACAGTTAGAGACAAAAGGAAAAGAAAAGAAGGATGATGTAATTGAAATTCCTCGAACTCCAGATAAAGAGGAAATACAAATTCAAAGTGTCTAAAACTGAGGAGAGCTCTAGCAGTTCTGAGAACTCTAAATAGGAAGAAGAACCTCAACCTTAGCCAGTGAAGAGGTCTACACATGAGAAGCAACAACCTGAAACCTGTATGGATTTTCCATGTTGGATTCGAGCTATGCCTATGCTTTGATTATTAGCACTGATGAGCTAGTATTGTAAAAGAGGCTATTAATATGTCTGATTTAGATTCCTGGTTGGAAGCCATGAATGAGGAATGGCATCATTGAGAATGAAACCTAGGATTTGGTACCTTTGCCTAAAGGTCAAGAGCCTGTTGGTTGTAAATGGGTATTTAAGAAGAAAATTGGTCTAGATGGCAGTGTTGAGAAGTATAAAGCTCAGTTAGTTACAAAATGTTATTTCTAGGTGGAGGGAATTGATTATGGAGAAATATTTTCTCCTATAGCTAAGCTAACATCTATAAAATTTGTATTGTCACTTGCAGTTACGTATGACTTAGAGATTGAGCAGATGGATGTGAAGAAAATAGTTCTTTATGGAGATCTAGAAGAAGAAATTTATATGTCCCATCTTGAGCACTTTGTTGAAAAAGGTAAAGAAAGTATGGTTTGCAAGCTAAAGAAATCTCTATATGGTTTAAAGAAATCACCTATAATGTGGTATCAAAATTTTAAAACCTTTGTGTTGTCATTGGGTTTTGTGAGATCAAAATCAGATCATTGTGTGTACTACAAAACTAAAAATGATCGTTTACTTGCTATTGCCCTGTATGTAGATCATATGTTATTCTTTGGGAATAGTAAGGGCATGATTTCTGATTTAAAATCTTAGTTGTCAACACAGTTTGAAATGAAAGATTTAGGTGCAACAAGATATATTTTGGGTATCAAAATTAGAAGGGATAGGGGAAGTAGAAAACCTTGGCTTAGCCAGAGTAAGTATATTAATATTGTCCTTGAGAGATTTAGTATGAAAGATTGCAAGCAGTTAGTTGTTCCAGTGTTGTAGGGAATGAAGCTATTTGTTGAAGATTGTCCAAAGTCTCCTACTAAGATGGAGGACATGACCAGGGTGCCTTATGAGAGTGCAGTTGGTAGTTTAATGTATGCAATGGTCTGTACTAGGCTAGACATTTCCCAAGCAGTGGGAGTACTTAGTCGATTTATGGCTAATCTAGGAAGATCACATTGGGATGTTGTGAAGAGAGGTTTCAGGTATTTGAAGGGTACTTCTAAGTATGCTTTGTGTTATCATGGCAACTTGGTTGGATCACAGAGGTCTCTTAGCATTTGTGGGTATGTGGATTCTGATTGGGCAAGAGATGTTGATAGTAGCAGATCCACCAGTGGATACATCTTCATGTTATTCGATGGTGTAGTGAGTTGGATGAGCAAGTGATAGACTATAGTCACTTTATCTACTACTGAGGAAAAGTACATGGCAGCAACACATGCCTATAAAGAATCCATTTGGCTTAAATGTTTGTGTTATAATGTCATGTTTAATGCAGGACAAATTACTATTTGCTGTGATAGTCAGAGTGCTATTTTTTTGGCAAAGAATCCAACTTTCCATGCCAAGATGAAGCATATCGATGTTTAGTATCATTTCGTTTGTGATATGGTGGATGATGGAAATGTTAATCTTGAAAAAGTGGATACTCTGGAGAATGTCACTGATGCATTGAAAATGCCTATGAGCATAGACAAGTATAGGTGGTGTGCCAATTTGATGGGCCTTGGGGCCTATGAATTTTAGTAACTTTGAGTTAGGAAGAAACCAATAAGTCCTTCGTCAAGTGGGAGCATGTTGGAAAAAGGCGCCTCAGATTTACTGGCTTGATTGACTTCCTGCAATAGTTGTGTTTGTTTCTCTATCGACTTGACAATTCTTTATTGGCGGGACCTTGTTCTCAGTCCCATTGATGGACCAATTTAATTCTATTCAGTGTGGTGTGTTCTATCAATGGGTCTTAGGAATCATCAACAAGACTTACTCTCATTGAAGGGACTCTATCTCGGGTCTCTTTGATGGCTCGATGGAACGTGAAAGAATATTGTCAATGGGACTTAGCCTTATTAGTGGGACTTTGCCTTGAGTCTCCCTGATAGATTGATGGGTTGTGGTGAGAATTTTGGTGACTCTCGTTGGTGTGATTTGGATGTCATGATGGTAGTGGAGACCACAATGATGTGATAATATAACTTGATCTACAATTGCTATAAGTTTGATCCAACGGTGCCCACTAACCCCACACCTCTTGTGGAGGGTTTCGATAGACTCCTGCGGGGTGTGCAGGATTGGTCAGCGGTGATGATGTGACATCATGGTGGCATTTGATCGATGGTTGCAGTTATAATAATCCAATGGTGCCTACTAACTCCACACCTCTTGTGACAGGTTTTGACTAACTCCTGTGGGGGTGCATGGAATAGACTGAGCGATGTACATCTGTCGACTCAGTAACTCATGGAGAATGCCCTGGTGGAACTCGAATGGTACGATGGTCAACAACATTGGGAAAGTGATGTGTTGACATGTGGCACAGATTCATTTGTTGACTCTACATTTCCACTGTGAATCAACAATCATTGGACTAAAGTTTTTCAACCTGAAGTCAATAGCTATTTTTCTTGATAATGATGTAACTGCATTACAAAATCAAATTTCTCATTGGTTGGAAAATCAGTACGATGACATGGAGAGATTAGGTTGACCCAAAGAATGAGTGATAAAATGGGATGTTTGTAATGTAATGTGAGAGAGAGATGAATGTTATTGCATTGAATTGGTGTTTGCTCAAAGGAAGAGGGAATGTAATGCTACTGAATTGATATTGCAAATTAACACCTAAAAGTGGAGTTTGCAACTCTGTATGTAATCTATTTATTGTAATACAAAGTGACTTTGCTTGATATGTGGGTTTTTCTCCCATAAGGGTTTTCCCATGTAAAACTAGTGTTCAATTTGTGTGTTGCTTAAATTGTCTATTCTCATATTCTGATGACGTGCATCTTAATGATTGATATTCAAATTAAGTGAAATTATTTTTTTGCACTTCTTTCCTGAGAATTTTGCATTTGGAAGGTGTTTCCACACTGTGCTTTCCTTTCATTTGTGCTTCACTTATTCACATGTATGCTTGAATTGTTCATGTGTATACTTATTAATTGGTTAGCCCTAACATTGCTCATTACTGTCCTTCATGGTTTGTCTTGAATATTTATTGATTGATGCTAAAAAACTTTATTAGTTGATGCTAAACAACTTCAATATTTCCAAGAATACTAGTAGAGTTACAAATTACAAAATTGAAAAAATTGAAAAGAAAAGATTAATTGTAAATAAATGCACTGATTATTAACTAGATAATTGCTTAAGAATGAGTATAATATATATATCAAGAGATGAGCCTTCTAGAATGACAACTACAAAATTTAGAAAATGGGCATGCAACTCCATGCAAGATTGTACAACTAAGCAATCATTATCCTAAAAATATAACAACTAGCAAACTTATCTAAAGGAATATTTTAGGTAGAATATTTTGCACTAAAATTTTCATAATCAATGGCTTGTTTCCATCCTCGCTCCCCAACTATCAACCAAATTTTTTCAAGAAACCCCTTTGGTATATTTCTATGTCCATTAGATCGATGGATATAAATCTACCCAAAGCAGTCCCAATCTTTGAAAGTAGTAATCCACCCAAAATTGCAATAAAAGAAAAGGTAAATGAACCCACATAGGCATAACTGAATAAAGAATAGTTCACCCTTCATAGCTTGGTTAAACCATTTCCAAACTTAGAAGATATTAAAGATAAAGAAGAATTATGATCTATATAATATAGAATTAGTACCCACTTTGACCACTACAAATTTTTCAACCATGGGCTTATTATGCTTTTTCAAATTTGGTAAGAAGGCTTATTTAAGATCCTTGAGCAATGTATTTCCTAGTGCTCCCTTGTTCTTACATATCTAAATTTAGTTTAATTCAAAGAGTTCCATCAAATGCTTTATCTAAAAGAAAAAAACATGTTTTCAATCGGTATTCCATGAGATGTTGAATCATAAAAAGATTCCAATATATTTAATCTTTTGATTGGAACAACTCAATTAAGCAAAGGATACACAATATTCACTACACTTGCAAAACATAATATTCATAGTAGATGATGACTAGTTAACTTTTTGACACATTATCATACAAACATTTATCTTGAATAGTCTTTAAACATTTTCACAGCATAATCCTTATAGTACATAATGAATTGTTATGTTCTTGATCCATCACCATATAAACACGTTGAAAGATGTATATGTCAACTTTTTACAATATTATTTCCTGTATAGGAAATGGACTTAGGAGAAAGCTTTATAATTTATAATACAAATAAGAAATGGACTTGGGTGAAAAATTTATTTATCACACCAAATAATAAATGTATGTGAGAGCATCACTTGTTTCTCTTAGACTCCAATTTTCAAGCATAGAAAATCATTTCAAATGAAAATGACAAAATGCTTCACAAAAAAAGTTGTTAATTGAGGAAAAAATAAAATGTTTCCAAGTTCCACCATTGAACACATTTTAAATTGGTTGTATATTATTGTAAGGGAAAGGAGGATAATTTAAAAATTTCTTTCCCTTGCTAGAATTGAGGATGATCATATAATTTTGGAGTAGAAAACTAAGGCTTGTCAATTATCATATGAATGTTTCTCTTTTCGATTGTTTTGCATGCCATCATAAGGGATCGAGCTGGTTGAACATAGCTCAGAGTGATTTGGCATGTTTGGGTACGAAAGAGGACTATGCTTAGTGTAAAAACACCTATCTGGATGCGTTGGAACAGTTTGTTTGGTCACATGAGTTTCAAAATGAAAGTTGCACCACTTTGCAACTTTACACTACTTGCATTTGACACTTTTTCCATCAACTAAAAAGTCATCACCAAAGGAAAATGACTTTGAGATAACAAAAGCCAAGAGAGGTTATTGTAGAGGGGCCCAATGCAATCTCATAGGCTCAGATGGAGAGTTCGTAAGCATCATGGTTTCTGAGTAATAGCTCGTCAAAGATTGCAACCATTTTGCACTTTGGACCCTTAAGGGATTGAGCTAGTTGAACGTAGCTTGGAGTGATTCAACATGTTTGGGTGTGAATGAGGACTATGAATAGCCTTAACATACCCATATGAACATGTTGGAACAATCCATTTGGTCACACGAGTTGTAGAACAAAAGTTGCACCACTTTGAAACTTTACATTGCTTGCATTTGACACTTTTTCCATCAAGTGAAAATTGGACACCACGGGAAAATGACTCCAAGATAACAAAAACCAAGAGAGGTTATTGTAGAGGGGCCCAACATGATCCTATAGGATCATACAAGGAGTTTGTAAGCATCATGGTTTTTGACTAATAGCCTACCAAATATTATAGCCATTTTATAATTTGGACTCTTAAGGGATCGAGTTGGTTGAATGTAGCTCAGAGTGATTCAACGCGTTTGGGTGCAAAAGAGAACCATTCCTAGCGTAAACGTACCCATTCAGATGTGTTGGAATATTTTTTTTGGTCACATGAGTTGCATAATAAAAGTTGCACCACTTTGCAACTTCACACTGCTTGCATTTAACACTTTTTCCATTAAGTGAAAACTGGACACCATAGGAAAATGACTCTGAAATAACAAAAATTGAGAGAGGTTATTATAGAGATTCCTAACACAATCCTGGTTATCTATCTCCCACTCTTTCTATCTCTCTCTCTCTCTCTCTCTCGTCTCTCCCTCCTACCCCCTCTCCCTCTCTCAAATCTCTCTCTCAATCACTCACTCTTTCTATGTCTCTCCCCTCTCCCCTCTACCCTCTACCCTCTATCCTCTACCCTTAAACCCTTAAACCCTTAAACCCTTAAACCCTCTACCCTCTACCCTCTACCCTCTACTCTTAACCATCTACCCTCTATCTCTCTCCCACTCCCTCCTCTCTCTCTCGTCTCTCCCTACTACCCCCTCTCCCTTTCCCAAGTCTCTCTCACTCACTCACACTCACTCACTCACTCACTCCTATCTCTCTCCCCTCTACCCTTAACCCTCTATCCTCTACCCTTAAGCCTTAAAACCTTAAACCCTTAACCCTTAACCCTTAACCCTTAACCTTGTACCCTTTACCCTCTACCATTAAACCCTCTACCCTCTATCTCTTTCCACTCCCTCTCTCTCTCCCACTCCCTCTAGATCTCTCTCCCCTCTACCCTTAAACCTAAACCCTAAACCCTAAACCCTTAACCCTTAAACCCTTAAACCCTCTACCCTCTATCTCTCTATCCACTCTACCCTTAACCCTTAAACCCTAAACCCTTAAACCCTATATCCTCTAGCCTTAACCCTTAACCCTCTATCTCTCTCCCACTCCCTTTATCTCTCAAGTATCTCCCTCATACCCCTCTCCCTCTCTCAAGTCTCTCTCTCTCTCTCTCACTCAATCACTCCTATGTCTTTTCCCTATACCCTTAACCCTCTACCCTTCACCCTCTACCCTTAGACCTTAAACCCTTAAACCCTCTACCCTCTACCCTCTATCTCTCTCCCAATTCCTCCCACTCTCTCTCCCCCTCTCTCTCCTACCCCTTTCCCTCTCTCAGGTCTCTCTCACTCATTCACTCCATCTCTCTCCCCTCTACTCCTTCTACCCTCTACCCTTAACCCTCTCTACCCTCTATATCTCCCTCCCCCTCTCTCTCAAGTCTCCTCTACCCCCTCTCCCTCTCTTAGGTCTCTCTCTCTCACTCACTCCCATTATCTCTCTCGCATCTACTCTTAACCCTAATTCCTAAACCCTTAACCCTTAAACCCTAAACCCTTAAACCCTCTACCCTCTACCCTTTTAACCCTCTACCTCTATCTCTCTCCCACTCCCTCCCTCTCTCTCTCAAGTCTCTCTCTCCTTCCCCCCCCCTCTCTCTCAGGTCTCTCTTTCATTGACTCACTCCTGTCCATCTATCCTCTACCATTAACCCTTAAACCATCTACCCTCTACCCTTAAGTACCTTCTACACTTAACCCTTAAACCCTCTACCCTTAACCCTTAACCCTCCATCTTTCTCTGTGAGAACCACCAGTGATACTTGATACTATACTACTTTATTATTTTGGATAGATATTTTGATTTGTGTATCAACTATTAGACATTATGTTTTGATGTAGAATAATGCTTTATGATTCTATTCATGTTATGATGTTTTGACATTAGACCTTGTATTTGATTTCATATTATGATGATGTGAACGTTAGAGCTTATATTGGATATTATTGATTATTGTGAATGCTCAAGTAGAATTAATGAAATTATGAATTATGAATTATTGTTATTGTATGAAAAAATTGAATAAATGTTATTAGGATAATTCAATGATGATGAATTTATGTGACTGTTGTAACTATGAATTGGTTTTCTAATGTGACTTAATGATGGAAATTGTATGATGTGAATATATATATGTTTCAATTACTTTTATTATATGATTTTATTGGACATATTAATGTGTGAAATTGAGTGTGTAGGTACAAATTCCATGGCCAATGGAATTGGAGGTCTTCAAGGAACCCAATGTGATAAACCCTGTGAATGCTGACTATAGTCCATAGGGACTATAATCTTAATGTGATGTAAATTTTGTAAAGTGGTTTGAGACTTGAATGTTATTTTTATTATATAGTTTTTTTGTAAGTTTTTAAGTTGTGTTTAATTTGTTAAGTTATATTTGAGGGTATTTTGGAACTTTTTTTTTTTTAATTGACTCAAAAGGGTTGAAAAAAGGTTGTTTTATGTTTTTTTGTTTGTCTTTTTTAAACCCCTGGGGTGTTAACCCAAGGGTTAAGCACTTAATTTAAGTTATATCTTGAACTAAAATCAAGATATAACCTCTAAAACAGGCCTAGCTTTAAGGGTGACAAATTTGGATTTGAAATAGGTTGTAAATGGATTAATTTCATTGAGATTCTCATTTATTTTCAATTATTTAAAGAAAGAGTTGTTTTGGAAACAAATTTTGAGGACTTCTATTTATCTCTTTCTTTTTGGATTATTAAGGGGTTGGATTTTCTTTTGGATTTGAGGTAATTTTTGGTTATGGTTTTGGAAGATGTTTTTGGGGTGGAAAAAGAGTTGGAGGAAAAGCTTGGGCTCTTCCACAGTTTTCTTCCTGAAAAGCATGAGAGGTTGGTTTCAATTCCTTTGTATTTATTTTTGGTTGAATTTATTAAATTTTGAAAAAAAACCGTGTATTCACTTGAAGTAATTATTGTACTGTTATGTGTTGGTTTTTATTTGTGTTGGGTTACAGTGTAACAATTAGAGTTATAGTGTTTGAGATTGTCTAAGAATAGTGCATTTCTTTCCCTTAACAACAAATGTTTTTTTTTTTTAAACACAGCGTGACAAATAAAAAATTCGGCAACTAAATAAATCTAAAATTGGTCTCCCAATATTTTATTTATCTTCAATGTCTTAAATCTTAAAAATGCCTCACCTTGTCATTGGTATAGCTAGCAGTTGCACCAGAAGGAGGTGCAATGGTTACGCCGATTGCAATTTATATAAAAAGTCTTATAAATTTCAAAGTAGTATTGGGTAAATAGAATTGCCATTTTTCTATAAATTATGTTAGATCAAATTTAAATGTCCTTAAAGAGGGAAGATGGGTCTAGATATTAAATCTCAAAAGCAACTAAAGAAAAGGGGTATAACACATTTATTTTGTTTCTATATATGTGTTTTTATGGTTGCATGGGAGTGTTTTTTCTGAGTCTATTTAAGCTGCTAAGTTGCATCAATCAGTTAGGACTCGTACTCATTTGATGTTGGAGTAATTGACCATTGAGCTATGTGTCCTTTCCTGCTTTGTTTTAGTAAATTTTATCTATCCACATCTATTCTAGCCTTGATTTCAATTAGTACATTTTTTACCTACAAGATTGGAGATTGTAGAGAGGTTTGCTTATGTTGGCATATTGTCAAATTTGGTAACTCATCTCACAACAAACCAAAGATTATGCATGCCTTCCAATAAACATAATCTTAAAAAACACATACTAATTTTCAATGAATTCAATTTCCTTAGAATGATGCTTTAACTTGAAAACTGATAAAAATGTAGAAAATATATAAATCTTGTTTGTTTATACAAAATTCTTCACCATTCATGTGAATTATAAACTTTGAACAAACATCTGATATAGCTCAACCAAGCGACAATCAGAAGTATGTGGACAAAAAGTTTAACATTCCATTTGGTTAAGAACACAAAAAGTGTACTGAAATTTTTACAAAATAAAATATTCCATTTATCACTCAATTTTACCAAATAAATTATAATTTAATTGGTATCCTTAATAGTTATGCAATCAAGGATCCTTATCACTCAATTTTATCAAATACATCATATTTGAATTAGACGCCTTAATAGTGTTTTCCTAAATACTCATAGCTACAATTGAAGGTGTATCACCATGTCCTAGAGAACCTTGTTAAACATCATACTAATATATGATTTTATGGTTGGGAGGATATGCTTGGTATAGAAGAATTATATTCTATGGAGAGGACAGAGTTGAGTCCACCAACCTAAATGGACAATGAAATAATTAAATAATTAGTATAACATTATGAAGTACAAGTAAATGAAAGTATGACTGAAAATATCATTTATTATACTGACACATATTACCTACTACCTCCTTCCATTTTCTTTGATGGGGTGATGCTCTGATTCACAATACCCATCTTTAAAAGTAACTTTTTCTCCTTCATTTGTACCTCCACCTGATACAAACATGTAGAATGGATGTGTTCAATTGATTAGATTATTGGAACTTACAAAGTAAGTTGCAGAACAAGATTTTCTCAAGTGGGAAAATTATTGGGATATACAAAATAAGTTTGCATACTCAATGGGATGAACCCTAACAATAAAAGTATTAGAAGTTAAAATTAGATTAAAAACCACATCTAGCACATGATTGGTGATTTTGAGGATAGATAATATTTATTGCTAGTAGAATTTACTAAATTATATTAAGGAATGAATTGGTTGTTGCAATTGATAGAGATGTGTGTTTTATAATCAAACAAAATCATGATTGTCAGTGAAGAAGAAAAATATAGGAGTATATGACTCAGAGAGCAAGCCTAAACAAACCCGCATTGTACATCTGTTTGGTCCACCCTAATAAAGACTATACACTATCAGTTTTAGATTCTACTCCTTGCTTTATCTCTCTTATATGTGTGTTTCTAAATTGTTTAAATCCTAGTAGTCTATTGGTAAATATGTGAACATAAAAGTGGGTACTTTGGTAAAGGGCCCTATTTACTTTGTTGGTAAAGAACCAAATATCAAGAGACAACATGAATACATAATATTAGGGTTTTTGGGTTACTCAATTTTTGAGCAAATTATTAGATTTGCTTCACACTAAAGTTTGCATTAGCACCTTGTACAATCAGATATTGAATTGAAACATTTAAAAGTTTTAGATATAACTACATTAAGAGGACCAAACCAAGACCACAAACTTTCTAAGAATAAAGCAAATTTTTTGAACAGTTTTGTAATAGTTTAAACAGTGTTGATTAATTTATTACCCCTAAACAAAATGCAGGGTGTATTGTATTTCCCTCAAATAAGTAGTTTGATGAAGCCTTGGCTATTTGTTGGGCATTTAATCTAATCCATTCCATCATGATACTCATCAGTAGGATTATATTTGCAGTAGCATTTCTATTTGTATTTCCTATAATATGCAAGGAGGTATCAACAACAAGATATCCTTTAGAATACAATACTATGAAATTCAACAAGGGGTTCAACAATCTTTGGGGTCCTGAGCATGAAACAATGTCACAAGACCAATCTCAGATAACTATCTGGCTTGACAAGCACTCAAGTAATCATTTGATTATTTTAAGATCCTTATGCTTGCCTTCAACCCTTTCACATTTTGCAACAGTTGATTGATATTGCTAAAAAACTTAATCTATGAATGAATGCATGAAGCAGGTTCATGTCTTTAAAGGCATACAAGTCAGGCTACTTCAGTGTATCCATGAAACTATAGCCTGGCTATACTGTAGGAGTTAACAATGAATTCAATGCAATCTATTATGTGTTACCACATTTTCTCATATTTTTCCTCTTGTTCTTTGAGTTGGGGATATTTCTATCAAATTTTTACTTATCTCAGTGATGTTCTGTTCTTCTGCTTGATATTTCTATTGAAATACATAATAGTTTAGTTCAAAGGAAATTGCAAGTGTGTAAATATTGCTTTTTTTCAATTCCTTCTTCTCACTTGGGTTATGAAGGAAGTAGGCACCAAGTGCAAAACAGGGGATAACATACATGAATGTAGGTTTATTTAACTTTTTAAAATTCATTTTAAGTATAGCAGCAGGGGAAGGTCGCATAGGAAATAGTAATATAGTATACTAACATGTAGCATCTCTTCTTATGTATCAAAAATGCAAAAAACTAATAAAGCAAGATAGAGAAGAGAAGCATTATTTAGCATTAGGAAGAATCCCAGATTAAGAGTTCATGACATCACTTATTGAGCTGTATATTTCTATTAAGCTAAAAATTTGTTACAAGCATTCAGAAGTGGATCTGAATCATGCATTTCTGTCTGAGATCTACAACTTAGAATACAAACTAATTCAGATTTACTTTGTAAATGTTGTGGAATGCCTACACAAAAATGTTATGGCATTTTTCTTCGTAAACTTTCCATGAACCCGGTTAGCTAGGAATCGAGCGTAACATCTACCTCTAAGAATCTTGTCATTCAAAGTGTGGATTTTTCCTTGTAGCAATGACTAAATGGTTTTAGGTTTCTACCAAACTTCTTTTTTCTCGACTCTTCAATTTTCCATGAACCAGGTCGGCTAAGAATCAAACATAGCACCTCTAGCAGTGAGTAAATGGTTTTATACTTGCTAGAGATCAACTTAACACCTTCTAGATTCCAAAAAAGTAAAATTCACTGGAACTATAATGCATTAGCATCTCATAAGAGGAGACAAATTATCCTTTCTTCAAGAATTAAGGGGGGAACAAAAAGAAAAAGAAGGTGGGCCAAATGTAAAATGCTGTAAAAAACAATTATATGGTGCCCACTTAAACAGTATAGATTTTGGATAAGATTAAGCTTTTGTATGAATGAAATAAAAAATTCCATAAGATACCAATTTGAATTTTCTACCAGTTATCATCAGATGAAATGGACAAGAATGCTGACAATGTAAAAGAATAAAGAAGGAAACGTGTATAGAAAAGATTCCTTGATGAAACTAAAATAGACCACCACATATAGCAGTAGACATGATTTGCATATGGGATTATGCATCTACAATGCCTTAGTCATATTTAAATTTGCAACATGACTAGGCCATGACCCTGAAATATATCTCAAATATATAATATCATTGTATAAAAAATGTTCAACCTTATACCTCATTGACAACATAAATTAATAATTTATACTTTTTAACAGAATATAACAGATGCAAAGGTTCCAATTATGTTGGCACTAAATTCCAATAAGCAAATGATACTATTGATGAAAAAGTACGCAATAACTTGTATGACACATTGTAGAATTGGTGCAACATATTGTAACACCTCAAAATGAAATAGAAGGAAACTTGTATGCTAGCTATTAGAGTATCAAACATCTGATCATGCTTTACAATTGTAACTTGCTTCCTTACTTGACCATGCCTATTTCTTAAGAAATTTAAATATTTCCATACTTCAAATCAAATTCATTTGACAAGTAGTGATTTTTTCACTAAGAAAACAATGAATGATTACTCTCCAGGGCTCAACTTTCTTTACATTGACATTCTAAGAATCATTCTTATGAGGGTGCTCCAGTTCCGTCTAAGGATGAACCTCCATGTTCACAAAGTTTTCTAAGCAATATAGATGGGTTGCAAAGAGTATATATATTCTCAACAATCAAAAAATTAAGTTTAGGCAATTCACAATATACCAGTATACATACAATAGCAACAATCAAAATTTAAATTTTAGTTAGGCTACCCAATATATCACACTAAAACATGGGATAAAATGAAGCAAAACACCCAAAACCTATTGGGGCTTTGTTTTTCATTGAATCTTTATCCCAAATGTTGGATCTAATACAAGTTTTTTTATCATTTTTCCTAAAAGTATGGAGAACCTGAGGAGAGGGAAAACAAGGATGGAAAAGGCTTGGTAGACTTAAAAGAAGAGGACACCTGGTAGCTGTATGGGACGCTTGTCATTTTTCCTGATACAGATTGCTAACCACATGGAACTATTTGATGGATTTCCAATTAATTGTACTAGGGAAATTGGTAAATAAATATATGTATTAGCATCATTTGAGAGGATTATTTTGTTGTTCTTTTCATGTGTTTTTGTATCAGGGCAGTGCCTTTTATGCATACAAAAAAGCTAGTCAACAAGAAGTCCCAAACAAGAACAATTATAGGCTTCAGAACTATGTGAAGGGCATAAAGTTTATTATGGTAGATGATGTTCCTGTGCTCCTTATGGGGTTTTTGCCCCTAGCACAAGACTTATACCAGTTCTCTACCCAACAAGGCAGGAGAGGACCTTAAGGGGAGACAAAGGAATCAAATCAACATGTGGGGAGGCCAAAGAAAATTTAAATGGATGTAGGTAAAGGATGGGTTAAAGATAAAGAGGTCCTAGACCTTAATGGCATTATGAAAAAACCCACAATCTCACAGTCTAGTGCAATGATGGAAATATGGCTCTTTAGGGAACTTTAACCATAAGTTTGCTCCTTTTTTGCTTGGATTCACTTATTCGCCAACAAAAGCTACCCCCAACAATATATATGAATGTAAATAGCATGAAACAAAGATTCCTTTGTTAAAATAATTTGTTAGAAAAAAATAAAGGCACTCTTCATTGAGCAAAGCATGGATAAAATAGAGGGTTAAATGTTTTTAGCCACTCTTTTTTCCCATAAAATAACAAAAATAAAAATGAAAATCTACAAAACTACAGGGCCACAAAACTACCCATATCCATCTAAAATGAAAATAAAAGCTAATCAACCCTAGCCTAAAAGTATCATCAACATACAAAATGTTGATATCCGAACATCTGCCTTTCTAGTAAAGTGTTTGTAGGCCTCAAAAATAAACCAACCATTACCACTACATGGATAAATCCAGTTGATGAGGTCAAGTTCAAGTGTATTTTGATACAAAATGGGTTTTAAGATTTCATCCTCTTATAAAAAAGAAACATTTCTCACTCTCCCCGGCTTTCAGTACCTGAATGTAATTCATTCTATTCAAATCCAATCCAATTTCTTGGCATAACAGAGCTCTGATTGCATTTGGCTTTAAAAGTAGATTAAAACATTATTCTGCAACACTAGCCAACTCATACTCAATAGTAGAAAGATTATTGTCCTCTTTGACTATAAAGCTTGTAGGTTCAGTAACTTCAACTCTCCCCCACTTGTCCACAACAAGACACATGTGTTGTGCCCTTGTACGTCAATCTTTTCATTTTGAATAATCACTGTTACTCCCTCTTTCATTATGTCAACTTGTTCATTTTTGGCTGTGAATATGATTACACCAGTATACCAGGCACTCAACGATGCGTACTTGGTGGAGGTTGAAATTTCCTTTAGGGTTAGGGTGCACCCTCTATAGTACCAGCTTTGAACTCACCACCATTGTGTGCTATGTCGTCCCTGGCTACAGCTCATCCACCTTCTCAAACACTAGCTTCCTCAAAGACCCCCTCACTGCAACCATAGTCTTTGTCACCATGATAATAAATCCTTTAGATACTAACGTCCCCAAACCCTGGCTTCCTCTTCTGATCACATAAGGAATCCTAATTTCCTCAAATCCAATTCTTCTAAGGAAGAATTTTGGATGATTTGTGTGGGCTTGTATACCTCGCTGTGAGACTGTGCAGTGGCTCTCATCGTCCTTAGCTTCTTGGGCAACTGCATCCATGTTGTCATTCTATTGTAATTTTTTCCCCAAATCTAAACAATCCATTAAAGAGAGAAAAATAAATGGAATATGTAGTGAGGACATGCCTGATACAAAGTGACACCATCATTATAGATAGCACCATGGAACATAGTCAATTGCTTAATTGACTCCAAATTCACTGGCCATAAAGTAGAAATGTCACCACCCTATCAGAGGAATCAATTGTTTTTTAGCTTGATCCTGACTCTTTTATCTGGCTTTCCAAATAGAGAAATCTCAATGAATATTTTAATGAATGCAATTGTTTCTCATCAACTTCATGCCCAGATTCAGGTTCCTCCTTGCCGAGCCAACCTCCTTTAATTTACCTCAAGATTCTCCACAAATTGTGTCATGCCATCAATGATGCCAATGATAAAAAATGGGCGTAGTTTGTAGGGAAAATTTAAGAAACCCTACCATGGCAAGGAAACTCTAAGTTCCTTTCAGTCGTTGCTTCAATCTATTCACAGTAAAGAAATTAGATCCAAAAATATCATAGTATGAGGGCTACTGAAAGATTGGTGAGATTTTTCGAGCGTGAGACTAAAACTGTTTCAACCATTTGAAATTTTTTTACCGACGTGAGACTTTTCTGGTGGGAAAAGCCCATAATAAAGATCCTATCGGCTAATTACAGATCTAAGAAAATTAAGTATGCCTTCCATTACAAATGGGGGATGCTACCAAAAGCATTATGTGAAAAACCAACAAACTTCATTTCAATCCTAATTGTGAACTGTCTCCATAGTTGCTTATTTCTCAGTCGTCACCCTAAACTTGCAAAGGAAAATAGACTTGATAGATAAATCTTATGAAATTTTCATTGTAAATGAAACATTAGGGTTCATCGAATTTAAGCTTCTAGATTAATCCATAAATACTTTTAATCAATAAAATATAATGCATTATGTGAATCAAACATAAGTTGAAGTTTGTAAGGAATAGAGTGATTATTAAATTATGTTTTTTTTTGGGTACCTTTTAGGGCTATTTTGGAATGGGTTATCTTAGCCATCGCAAGTCAATTATTATAAACCGTAGGATATGCCAAGATCATTATTGCTGTACAAATTTCTTTTTAAAAACATTATATTTAAGCTTGTTTGGAAGAATTCGAGATGAGTTATTTATTTGGGAGTAGGTTAGTTGATAATAATATCATCACTAAATAAGTTAGAATTAATTTTAATATTAGTAACTGAAAAGTAAAAAAAAATCAACAGTGAATAATAAATATGTTATTTTGAATGAAAACATATTATATTATATGGAAGTTTAAATCAATATTATCTAAGTGAAACTAAATTCATTTTAATAATTTTTTTTAGAAAATAATAACTATAATAGAAGATTATTATCAAGGGAGATACTAGTAATTTTAATTTCTTTTAGATTGGTAATATTAATCATGAAGTGAATAGGAGGCCCCATGTTTACTTCCTTTTTTTTATTGAGTCTTTCCTTAAATATAGTTCAATTAATATTCTTTAAGAAAATAAACTACTTTTCTTAGGGTGGGAAATATAGTAATCTAAAGAAACTAAAGAAAAAACAAATATTATTAACTTTACTTTTTATAAAAAAAAAGAATAGAACTGTGAGAATCAACCTTTAAGTGAATAAATTATATTAGAATGAATAAAATATATATGATGATATATATAATATTTATTATTTAATTGTTTAATCATTTGTTTTTTATTATGGGAAAACAAGTTTTGATGGGGTCTTGAAACCCAATACAAGCGGTTTTGATGTGATTCACAATCCAATCTAAAGCAAGAGAGCTGCTAAACAAAAAATAATCAGCAAATCATCGGCATCCCAACAACAAAAACCATCAAAGATCAACAATACAACTTAGGCTACAAGCAACAAGACCCAAAAGGACCTTTAACCTAAATAACCAAGTTTAGATGACAGTAACCACCTGAAATAGTCAAGAAACAATGTAGCCAGACAGCAACAAACCATCTGTTCAACAGTCAAATCTGAGCCCAAAAAGACATATAACTTAGTGGTGTACTATCCTAACCTCGATTCTCAGAAGAACCAAACAAATCTAACACCCCACCTCATTAGGGGTTTTGTCCATAGCATAGTAGAAAAATGAGAAGTATCCACCTCCCTGCAACACCATCCCTCTCGGAAAGCCAACCTAACCTCCACCTCTAAAGGAAAGGGCCCCTCTTTGAAGGAGAGAAAGAAATGGAACACCTTCCCACCAAAACCACTTCACTCCTATCCACCAAAGCTCCACCTCAAAAGGACAACTACCACCTTCACTTAATAGAAGAGGGTTCCACCTCAACAAGAAAAATCTTCCCCTCTATAGGAGACTTAAGCTGAAAATCTCGACAGCAAGCGACTTTAGTAGAAAGGGCAACCACATCCTCCTTTAGCATCACAAGCATTAGGAACTGACAGGAAGGATCAGAACACTCCACAAACATCACATAAAGCTAGGCCAAGAGAGATAACCTAGCCATCGACATACCAACACTAGCCATAACAAAGAACATTAAAACCACAGGGACCTTCAGCCAAAAACCCAAAACACCTTTCATAAAATAAAAAAATCCCAACATAAACATAAGCTCCAACATCTTTGGGAGATTCACAACAAAAATTCCATACAACAACATCTTCATATTAGAAAATATGGCAGCATAAACACCCAAAAATAGGATTAGAAAAACCCATAATGCAAAAACAAACCCCCTTAGCAAAGAAATTTTCCCAAACTAGGAGGACCAAAAATCATAAACACCAAGACTAGAGGAAACCTTGACAAAAGCCAAACGTCCACAATAAGGGACCCCTCTCACAACCACAAACTAAGCAGCAACAAAATCCATCCAAGGCCCATAGAAGGGGAAAATAACCAACATATAGTTGCATCCACACCACCACCACTTCAGGAAACACAAATATGACCAAGAGCCTACAAAAGGGAATGAGATCCCTCCTTCACCAGCACTCCCAACAACAAATTGCATCCCCACAACCAACCTTAGAAACAACAACCCAAAAACATCATGCACTAGATGGAAGTGCACTAAACTGACAAGTATGAGCCAACAACAAACCAAGTAGACACGAGCAAAAAATAGCCAGCCCACAAAAGAATGGAACCCTCAAAACACTAAGGGAATCATAGCAACCCCACTGGAAAACAAGCATAAATCCAAAAAATATCTCCAAAGCCAGGGAAAAAAGAAAAGAAGCCACGCTCCTCCTCACAACCACAAAGAAGGCTAGGAACAGCATGGTAGCACCCATCTACATCGTCAACATTTTCTTCTTCAATAGCCAATTTTGATCAAGGGCCTAGTGATGAAGATAGGGTAAGTGTTGAAGAACATGCACATGCAATTTGGGACAATGATGAATACATTGATAACAGGTATAATAATTTTGATTTTTGCATGCCACAAAACAACAGCTCATAATTGGAAAAGACAACTCTTGGTAACCGCTGAAGATGAGGTGCACGTTTTATCTAGTTTGGACAACAAACATATGCATGTGGAAAATATGATTCAAAATGCATCAATGGGACAAAGTGAGCTTAATATTGTTGGTGTTTCAATTAGCACCTCTGGAGTGGTTATTGGAAATAGACAGCTATGCATAGTGTGTGATGACTGCTCTTCAAATTATGGAGGGGAAGCTCCCTCTTGTTTGCTGATTTTTTCATAAAGGTGAAATGGACTAAGTGTTTCTATCTTACGTTAGAGCATAAAGTATGTAAAAAGGTTGCCTTAGAGGAAATTGAATTTGAGAGACATGAACTCAAAGACAAATAAAAAATTTATTAGCTTGGAGCCAATTTTTATCAAGGGCCTAGTGATGAAGATGGGGTAAGCGTTGAAGAAGAGGCACATGCAATTTGAAACAGTGATGAAGACATTGATAACATGTATAATAGTTTTGATTTTTGCATGCCACAAAACAACAATTCATAATTGGAAAAGACAACTCTTGGTAACCGTTGAAGATGAGGTGCATGTTTTATCTAGTTTGGACAACAAACATATGCATGTGTAAAATCTGATTCAAAATGCATCGATGGGACAAAGTGAGCTTAATATTTTTGGCATTTCAATTAGTACCTTTGGAGTGCTTATTGGAAATAGATAGCTATGCACAGTGTGTGATGATTGCTCTTCAAATTATGGAGGTGAAGCTCCCTCTTGTTTGCTGATGTTTTCATAAAGGTAAAATGGACTAAGTGTTCCTATCTTTTTTACTCAATGGGCAAGACACAAGGGTGCATAAACACAATGTGTTGCAGCTACTGAAGAAGATGATGCTGACGATGCAGATGGGTCCTACCAATAAAATAATAGGATCAATAAAATATGTTATTTAATTATGTTTTTTTTAATAAAACATTATAAGAAATCTAGATTATTTATTATATTATATATAATAAATAATTATTAAAATTAGTAGTTGTAAGAAATTAGAAATTATT
This sequence comes from Sequoia sempervirens, assembly GCA_007258455.2. Taxonomy (NCBI): domain Eukaryota; kingdom Viridiplantae; phylum Streptophyta; class Pinopsida; order Cupressales; family Cupressaceae; genus Sequoia; species Sequoia sempervirens. Next base: position 81,071 of record VDFB02293940.1, on the reverse strand, counting down.
ATTTAATTTATGTAATATTTGTGTATATAAAATATGTGTGTTAAATATTCATTATTTTTTTAACAATCTAAGAATTTAAAAGATGATATTAACACCAATATTAATATGATCAATTGATAATAATATTTCTAACTATTGACATCCTTTAATTTTGTGAGTGTTGTTATTCAAGATTAAAATGCCAAGTGAAAGAACAAATGTAAACCTAGTGTCTTCTTCATGTGTGGTTGTGGATAGCCTTACACAATACTATATGTTAAGGTTTTATAAAAAAATATTAGTTGTGTTTTGTCCTTTGTGTATATTTAGGGCATGCCACTCTCCCACTCCCTCCCTATCTCTCTCTCTCTCTCTCTCTCAAGTCTCTCCCTCCTACCCCCTCTCCCTCTCTCAGGTCTCTCTCTCTCACTCACTTCCTCTACCCTTAACCCTAAACCCTAAACCCTAAACCCTTAACCCTTAAACCCTCTACCTTCTACTCTTAACCCTCTACCTTCTATATATCTCTCCCACTCCCTCCCCCCCTCTCTCTCTCAAGTCTCTCCCTCCTACCCCCTCTCCCTCTCTCAAGTCTCTCTCTCTCACTAACTCACTCCTTCTATCTCTCTCCCCTCTACCCTTAACTCTCTATCCTCTACCCTTAACCCTTAAACCCTTAAACCCTCTACCCTCTACCCTTAGATCGTAAACCCTTAGACCCTCTACCCTCTATCTCTCTCTATGAGACCCACTAGTGATACTTGATACTATACTACTTTATTATTTTGGATAGATAGTTTGATTTGCATATTAACTATTAGACATTATGTTTTGATGCAGATTGATGCTATTCATGTTATGATTTTTTGACATTAGATGTTGTATTTGATTTCATATTACGATGATGTGAGCATTAGACATCATATTGGATATTATTGATTATTATGGATGCTCAAGTAGAATTAATGAAATTATGAATTTTGAATTATTGTTATTGTATGAAAAATTGAATAAACGTTATTAGGATAATTCAATGATGATGAATTTATGTGAATGTTCTAACTATGAATTGGTTTTGTAATGTGACTTAATTGTGATGGAAATTGTATGATGTGAATATATATGTTTCAATTAATTTTACTATATGATTTTATTGGACATATTAATGTGTGAAATTGAGTGTGTAGGTACAAATTCCATGGCCAATGGAATTAGAGGTCTTCAAGGAACCAATGTGATAAACCCTGCGAATGCCGACTATAGTTCATAGGGACTATAATCATAACGTGATGTAAATTTTGTAAAGTGGTTTGAGACTTGAATGTTATTTTTATTACATAGTTTTCTTTTGAGTGTTTAAGTTGTGTTTAATTTGTTAAGTTATATTTGAGGGTATTTTGGAACTTTTATTTTTTTTAATTGACTCAAAAGGGGTTGAAAAAAGGTTGTTTTATGTTTTTTGTCTTTTTTGAACCCCTGGGGTGTTAACCCAAGGGTTGGGCACTTAATTCAAGTTGTATCTTGAACTAAAATCAAGATACGACCTCTCAAAAAGGCCCAACTTTAAGGATGACGAATTTAGATTTGAAATGGGATGTAAATGGATTAATTTCAATTAGATTTTGATTTATCTTCAATTCTTTAAAGCAAGAGTTGTTTTGGAAACAAATTTTGAGGACTTATATTTATCTCTCTCTTTTTGGATTGTGGAGGAGTTGGATTTTCTTTTGGATTTGGGGTAATTTTTGGTTCTAGTTTTGGAAGACGTTTTTGGGGTGGAAAAAGAGTTGGAGGAAAAGCTTGGGCTCTTCCACATTTTTCTTCCTAAAAAGCGTAAGAGATTGGTTTCAATTCCTTTGTATTTTTTTTGGTTGAATTTATTAAATTTTTAAAAAAAAACTGTGAATATTCATTTGAAGTAATTATTGTATTGTTATGTGTTGGTTTTTATTTGTGTTGGGTTGTATGGGGATGACTCTCTCATATTTTGAGAACTCCCCAAGTATGGGGTTGAGAGAGGATGAACCTCCAATGGGGAAATCTCCAACCTTTGAGAAGGTGGAGATTTGGGTATGAGTACCCACATTATTGGAGCATGACATTTTTGGGTATGAGTACCCAAATTATTTTGTGGAGTTGGATGGATGGATATATGGAGAGAAGTTGTGATACTGTATAGATCTTTATATATATATACATGTTTCCCCATTGGGTAGTGTTATCTCCTAAGTCTCCTACTTTCTTGAATCTTTAAGAAGATTTAATGTGCATGTGAATCCCTAGGTTTTGGGTGTTATTGTATATATGTGTGTTTAATGTTGTTGCATGTTTGAGAATGTGTGTAACCCAATTGCTTTGATGGACTCCAAGCTCGGGGGTGACTGGTTTTCCAGTCTATGGTTGGGTGGTGAGCATACCTTTGGCTTTAGAAGAAAATTGTGTTTTGTGTAGGTTCTACAAATTCGAAAGGAGCTTACAATTTTGAGGAAGATGCCAATTTGGGACTATTTATGTTTCCATTGCAGACAATATTGAAAGATTTATTCCATAATGTAACCTGCCTTGTTAGATTACTGTACAAATTTTATTGGGCTATTGAAAGTGTTTTATGTGATATAATCTGTGAAAACATAGCTGAAATGGAAGTAATCATCTTATTATTCTGTTAAATATAATCATCTTATTATTCTTTTTAATTCTTTGTATGTACTGCAATTTTACATTCATGTTTCTTTAGAACAACAAAAATTATTACCTTGTGCTTTAAAAAGGAATAGATAGTAATTGATTTGTTTTTGTATTATTATTCTGGAAATTGTAAGCTTGCATGCTATTATGAAAGTCTGAAATAGTGTTTGCAATAATGAAACTATTTTGAGAATGCATTCATAACAAGGTGTAAGATTTATATAGGAAAAGTAAAAAAATAAAATAAATTGGCATGCAATATATGATTTTTTTTCCTGTGCATAAATTTGTAAATGTATAAAAAAACATTTGATACTAAATCTATTATAGAAACAAAATTAGAGTTATAGTGTTTGAGATTGTCTGAGAATAGTGCATTTCTTTCCTTTAACAACATATGTTTAAAAAAAAAAACAAAAAACACAGTGTGACAAATAAAAAACTCGACAATTAAATAAATTTGAAACTGGTCACCCAATGTTTTGGAATGGGTTATCTTAGCCATTGCAAGTCAATGGTTATAAACAGTAGGATATGCCAAGATCATTATTGCTGTACAAATTAAAAAAAAAAACATTGTATTTAAGTTATTTGGAAGAACTCGCTCAATGCGAGTTATTTATTTGGGAGTCCTGACATAGGGTAAAATATGAAAGTAAAAATATTGATAACATGCATCTTAAATATTTTTAGTTTGGGTCAATTGATAACAATATCCTCACTAAATAAGTTAGAATTAATTTTAATATTAGTAACTGAAAAGTAAAAAAAATCAAAGTGAATAATAAATATGTTATTTTGAATGAAAACATATTATATTATATGGAAGCTTAAATCAATATTATCTAAGTGAAACTAAATTCATTTTAACAACCTTTTATTTTATAGAAAATAATAATTATAATAGAAAATTATTATCAAGGGAGATACTAGTAATTTTATAAATGTTTAGATTGGTAATATTAACCATGGAGTGAATACGACGCCCCATGTTTACTAAAGAAGTCTTTCCTTAAATATGGTTCCCTTAATATTCTTTAAGAAGAGATACTACTTTTCTTGGGGTGTGAAATATAGTAATTTAAGGAAACTAAAGAAAAAACATATATTATTAACTTTACTTTTTATTAAAAAAATACAATAGAATCGTGAGAATTAGTCTTTAAGTGAATAAATTATATTAGAATGAATAAAATATATATGATGATATATATAATATTTATTATTATTATTATTATTATTTATTATTTAATTGTTTAATCATTTGTTTTTGATTATGGGAAAAATAGGTTTTGATGGGGCTCCGAAACTCAGTACAAGTGGTTTTGATGGATCTGCAACCCAATCTAAAGCAAGAAAGCTGTTAAATAGAAAATAATCAGCAAATCATCGGTAACCCAATAGTAGCAGCCATCAAAGGTTAGCAATACAACTCAAGTTGCAAACAACAAGAACCAAAGGGACCTTTAACCTAAATAACCAAGTTTAGAAAGGAGTAACCACCTAAACGATACCAACACTAATTTTCCTCAATATTGAAAGTCACTATCACCAATTTTCATCAATATCAACTGTACTTATGCTAATAATGAGAGATATTAAAATTCCCAGTCAAAATATCAAATTGAGAACAAGAAATACAATTTTTCCATTCACCTAGAAATTCAAAAAATCAAGCTCAAAACATTATTGATTTCAACTTCAAATGTTTTATAATATTAAACTATCAACATAGCAGAACACCCAGTTATTGTAATGATGCCAGTTCCTAGGCGTAGCTCATAGAAATGACAATCTTGTGTGATCTTTGAGACACAATAGCTACACAGACTCATAAAATAATTCCTCCTAATATGGCTCATAGGCGCACTGATAAGAAAACATCCAGTGTAGAAACTATATGATGACGAACTAGTTGATATCACTTCTCTACCCAAATTTTGAAGATGCCGACCTACAATGATGAACTATGATGAGAAGTATAGAAAGATTAGAGTATATATGCTAATTATGAGCCTGCTCAATCTGAGGCTACACACCAGTCTGAGTGTTCTGACTGAGAAGCTACCCTCTCAAGCTAGCCAAACAGGAAATCAACTCTCAAACTTGTCCTCCTGCAAATGAAGACTTCAAACTTCTTTTAAAGAGTTGCAAGCTGCATTTTTCCCCAAAAGGAGTGTTGCAAGTATGAGCAAGTTTGGTGGTGTTGTCATTGATGTCAACACAGTTCACTATGTTGTAGATAGTGTATGTATAGTTGAGATGCTATTGAGATGTTGTGAGTACATGGAGCTATTCTTATGATGCAGATGTGCTGAAATGACGAGTTTCCAAGTGCTTTTGAGAAGATTAATAAAGAGTGAAGTCAAAGTTATGTATGGGTTCAAAATGTGCTCCGTGTTTCTTCTATGTTGATCCTATGCTTGTATGGATCTGAAGGGTTGTTTTTGATGATTTAATGGTGATATATACTAATTTTTAGCTTTTGGTTTGATGGAGTGTGAAAGTTGTGTTCATCAGTGTGTGAACTATTTTGGCAGAGTTGGTTATCTATGGACTAGGAGAAATTTTTTTGCTCCGCAGTCCTCCGCTGTTTTGTTTCCAATCTTGCAGATCTAGAATATGTCTTGTTTTGGTGTTCTCTATGTTCTGGCAAAGATTTTTGTGGTTTGGTGATCCGAAATTTGAGTTTCAGAGTTGTTCGAAGGTTGTTACACTTGCTACAGATGTATCTAAAGGAACCTAAGAAGTGTTCTCATGCATAATGAAGCATTTTATGTCATCCACGAGTTATCTTCTTGCTGGGAAGTGTGTACTTCAATGTTCATTTGTGTTTTCATTAGGTGTGGTTGACCTGGTGTTTACACTTCATATGAAGAATTAAAATTTAATTAAGGAAGCGTGTGGTTGATCTGAGACATCATTTTTGGTCTTGGTTAAGTGTTTAATTGGTCCACTCTCATTCCTTTCCACCGTGGGAATGTTGAGCTGCTGACCTAATTTGAATTTATGAAATGAAGCATATGAGGCCAACCTTGGAGAAAGTTTCTAAGGTCGAAGATGGTATAAATGTAGGTCAATATGTGAAGGATTAAGATATACACAAGTAATGAAGTAAGCCACAAGTGAAGAGAAGAAGTGTGCAAAAGTGAGTTGAGGCAGTAATACTTCATTGTGTTAGATTCCTGAAAGTAGTGAGCTGAAGGTTTCTGCAATCTTCTATTCAAGGCTGCGGATGTGTGTAAATTGTTGTGGTGGATCTTTCTGTTATCTTAGGTATCTGAATGCAATGAGCCTCCTTGTTGGAAAGTGAGTCCTTTTTGTAGGCAGTGAGCCTTTGTATTTAGGCATTGAGCCTTTTGTATTCAGTTTTTCTATCACTTTATATTGTGAGTTAATCCTCACCATGGTTTTTCCCTCATTGGGTTTTCCACATAGAATTTTGTGTTCTTTGTTTTGATTTTGCTTTTTTTTATCTGTATTTCATGTTCATACTTAATAACAGAACAATGTGGTTGTGAAGTTAATAAGTGTTTGAAGTTTTGTGTTTAAATTTGGTGACAACTAATTCACCGCCCTCTTAGTTGTCTCGTGCCTTATAACAATTGGTATCAGAAATTTGGTTCCTTGGTGTAGAGCTTAACTGCTTAAGGAAGATCCGATGATGCATAAGTTGGAGATCCCTATGTTCGATGGATCTGATTACAATGACTGGAAAGTGAAGATGAAATGATATATTATCTCTCTTGGTTACAAGACTTGGAAGGCTGTTGAGATGAAGTATGTTGCTCCAGTGAGTGGTCCTACTACTGCAGATGAGGTTTCTACTTATGAAGAGAATGAAAAAGTGAGGTATGCTATCTTTAGCGCTCTATCTAAAACTAAGCGAACTAAGGTTCTTTCTTTGGACATTCCAAATGAAGTTTGGAAGAAGTTAGAAGAACTCTACAATGGAAATGAAAGAGTAAAATTGAAAAAGAAGCTAGCAACAAAGCATAGATATGAGAATTTGAAAATGGAAGAAGGGGAAGATTTTGCAAGCTATTTCCAGAGGGTTGCAACAAATGAAGTTAAGAATCAAGGGGGAAAACTGATTGATGAAAATATAATTGAGAAGATTTTAATAACCCCACCTGAGTGTTACAGTGATAAGATCTCAGTTATTGAAGAGATGTATGATCCTAAGAAGTATACTAAAGAACAATTATTTGGCACCTTGAGAGCATTTGAGATGATAAATTTTGGAAAGGAGGAAAAGACAAAAATTGCATTTAAAGCAACAAAGATTGAGGATGATCCAAATAGTGATGGTTCTGATAAGTTGGAAGCGAATTTTACTAGGAAGTTGAAGAAAGGTACTGGTAAGTATAAAGGTATGTTTCCTTTTAAATGTTTCAGCTGTGGTAATATTTTTCATTATGCTTCAAGATGTCTGAATAGAGCTATACATAAGAAGAACAAGGATTATAAGGATAAGGATAGAAATGATAAGAAATATAAGAAGCTATATTATGTTAAAGAAGAAGCCAAAATATCTGATGATGAATCTAATTATGGGGGCAATGATAGTGAATTCTTGTTTTTAGCTTTGGAGAACAAATTTGTGTCTACTAACCCTGGAAAATGTGCAAGAAAGAATGTTTCAGAGAACATAAAGAATGAGATGGAAGGTACTTCGGTCACCACCTTTCATGCTCGACAGGATGAAGACTACTGGGTGATTGACAATGGATGATCTAATCACATGACCGGAGATAAAAGTAAGTTTACTATTTACTTGAAAAGTATGATGGTGGTTTGGTCATGTTTGGTGATGATTCAGGAGCAAAGATTGTTGAGAAAGGTACAATTAGTTTTGATGGAACAAACAACACTGATGATGTATATTATGTAAAAGGGTTTAAGTCATAACCTTTTGAGTGTTGGAAAAATGTGTAGGAAAGGTTTTAAACTTGTGTTTCAGAATAATACCTACGAGATCAGAGAAAGATCTAGAGATATGGTTGTTGTAGGAAGGAGAACTCATGGAAACATCTATCAACTTAAGGGTGTTGATGGTCAGTGCCTTGTATCTCAAGTCAATGAAAGTTGGTTGTGGCACCAGAGAATGGGACATGTAAAATTTGATAATATGGTCATAATTAGTTCAAGAGATGTCCGAGGTTTGCCTAAAATTACAAGGCCTGCTAATATTATTTATAGAAGTTGTCAGTTGGGTAAACAAACAAGAAGTAGTTTTAAGGGAAAAGAGCAATCTACTAACAAAATTTTGGAATTAATTCATATAGATCTCTGTGGTCCGACTAGAATATGAAGCCTAAATGGTGATAGGTATTTCATGCTCCTTATTGATGATTATTCTCAAATGACATGGGTTGCTTTTCTTAGAGAGAAGACTCAAGCTTTGAATAGGTTTAAAGTGTTCAAAGCAAGAGTGGAAAATGAAGTGAACCTATGAATCAAATGTTTGAGATCTGATAGAGGTGGAGAATTCACTTCTAGTGAATTTAATGCATTTTGTGAAGAGAATGGCATAAAAAAACACTTCTATGCTCTGAGAACCCCTTAGTAGAATGAAGTGGTTGAGAGGAAAATCCAGACGGTACAAGAAGCTGCAAGAACCATGATGAAATAATCAAATGTACCTGATGTGTACTGGAGAGAGCCGATACAAGTTGCTATTTATGTTCTTAACAAAGTTCAGATTAGAGGCAACATCACAAAGACTCCTTTTAAGTTATGGAACGGTAGGAATCCTATGTGAAGTACTTTAAGGTATTTGGAAGTAGATGTTACATTAAAAGAGATGATGAAAATCTTGGGAAGTTTGATGCTAAATGTGATGAAGGATTTTTTCTTTGGTACTCAACTACCAGTAAAGCATATAGATGCTTCAATAAAATATTAAGAAATATTGTTGAGAGTGCTAATGTAAACGTTGATGAGGACATGCACAAACCTATTGAGATAAGTGAAGTGGAACTAGATGATCCTATTGGCGTACTAGTAGTTGAAGAGAATAAGGAAGAGGAAGAAGAACAAAATGAAGAAGAAGAAGAAGGAAATGAACATGAACCCGTTTCTAAGACTTCAAAGTATGTACATAAGAATCATCCAAAGGAACAAATAATTGAAGATAAGAGTGAAGATGTGAAGACAAGAAGTAAAGTAGTAGTTGAGGTAAATCTATGTTTACTTTCTAAAATAGAACCTAAGTCTATGTGTGAAGCATGTGAAGATGAGAGTTGGGTTAGAGCTATGAAAGAAGAGTTGCAACAAAAAGAAAAGAATCAGACATGGGAATTAGTCCCTAGACCTGTGAATAAGAATGTAATTGGTTCAAAATGGGTGTTCTGAAATAAGTTGAATGAAAATGGTGAAGTTATAAGAAACAAAGCAAGAATTGTATCCAAGGGATGCTCACAAGTTGAAGGCATAGAATTTGAAGCAACATTTTCCCCTATGGCTAGAATGGAAGCTATTAGGATGTTTTTGGAATTTTTTGCCCACAAGGATTTCAAAGTATATCAGATGGATGTCAAGTCAACATTTCTAAATGGTGAATTGGAAGAAGAAGTATACATGGAAAAACCTAAAGGATTTTAGTTATTTGACAAACTGGACATGGTTTGTAAGTTGAAGAAGGCATTGTATGGACTGAAGCAAGCTCCTAGAGAGCTTGGTATGCAAGATTGGATAGATACCTGACACAACAAGGATTTTGGAAAGGTTCTGCTGACAACAATAGTTACTTCAAAATGCAAGGTAACAAAATGTTGATAGTGGTAGTATATGTTGATGATATCATCTTTGGTGGAAATGAAGGCATGTGTAAAACATTTGCAGAAGAAATACAAAAAGAATTTGAAATGTCTATGATTGGTCAGCTGAATTTCTTTCTTGGTCTTCAAGTAAATCAAACTGATAAAGGGATATTCATCTCACAATCTAAGTATGTGAAAGAGTTATTAAAGAAGTTTGGAATGGATGAATCCAAACCAGTTAGTACTCCTATGGTGATCAAATGTAGGCTGAGTAAAAATGATGAATTTGCTAAAGTTGATCAGAGAAAATATAGATGTATGATTGTTGGGTTGCTGTATCTTACTGCTACTAGACCGGACATCATGCATACAATATGTTAGTTGCCAAAATTCAAGCCAATCCTAAAGAGGCACATGTTACGGATGTAAAGAGGATATTTAGATATCTTAAAGGTACACTGGATTATGGCTTATGGTATCCTAAGGATGCTAATTTCACCTTGAGTGCTTATATCGATGCAGATTGGGTTGGTTGTGTGGATGGCTAGAAGAGTACTAGTGGAGGTGCTTTCTTTCTTGGTGGAAGATTGGTTTCTTGGTTGAGTAAGAAACAAGACTCGGTTTCTTTATCCACTGTAGAGGGGTGAAGCAACAATAGTGGTTTACAATTTGATGGAGGAAGAAAAACTCACAAAAAATGAGCCCATGGAAAAAAATTAGTTTTAGGGGTTCGAACGAACCTACAAGTTCGAGCAAACCCACTTAAATGCTTGCCCCCCATTTCCCACCCAAAAAACCAAAGGTAATGCAAATTAAAAGGTGGTTCGCTTAAACCAGGGTTCAAGTGAACCCTGGTTCGAGCGAACCCTCCTTACCCCTCATTCTCCCCCTCAAACACAAAAAAAATCTAAATTTTTGCACTTTAGAGCTTGGGTTGAAGATGAAAATGGCAAAGACTTCACAAACCCAACTGGAATCAGGTAGTCCTCAAAATGAGCTATCCAATGAATATAATTTTAATATTTTTTGGTTTTATTATGTATTTTTTTAAGTTTGATTAAACATAGGTTTTTCACTGAAAATCAAGCTCTCTGTTCTGCACATGTAGAAAAATAGTAGATTATAAAAAAAAAAATTAAAAAATATGAGTGCACCAGATATTGAAGTCCTTGATCCAAAAAGAAGAAAAAAATTGAATTTTGATACATACAAAAAAAGTTACGCATTATACGGTCGCGTTATGTATGAATTGTAGTTGGTTTGAATTTGAAACTTGATTAAAGAAAAAGTATTCAATAAAAAAATATCTAACCAAGTGAAAACACTAGATATCAGAGTTACAAATCTAAATTCAAAAGAAATAGAATTTTATCCTTCATGGAAAAAAATTTATGAGTTATACGGTGAGCATCACTTTTTAAAAATGTTGTTTTTTGTAAAAAACTAGTTTTTTAGGGAGATGGAAAAAGAAGTGCAAATTGATTCCAAAAATTTTGAAAAAAATATATTTAGAATCTACAGACAAAATTTCATGAAACTCTAGTTTGCATCATCTTCAAATTCCTCACGGTTTAGCCGCTATAGGTGCCTGAAGTGAAGATTTAGTTAAATTTGTTTATTTCAATGTCCAGTTTGACCAAAAATTGTAAACCGTGCTATTGTGGGATCACCCAGAGGGAAAATATATTGCTGCAACATCCTGTTGCACACATGTTTTGTGGATGAATCAAACTTTGAAATACATTGTCCAGTGATATGTGATGAGCCTATTCCTATTTTCTGTGACAACACAAGTGCTATAAACATTTCAAAGAATTCAGTGATGCATTCAAGAACAAAACACATATCTATTAGATATCATTTCCTTAGAGAAAAGGTGTTGGAGAATAAATCCAAGCTAGAGTATGTGTCAACAAAGGAAAAAATTGCAGATATATTTACTAAGGCCATCCGAAGGTTACTTTTTAGTATCTTAGGGAGAGGTTGGGGGTCATTGGCCCTCCAAACTAGGTGCACATGGAGGTGCATCAGTCTAGTGAATTCACAAATTCTTCATTTATTTGGACTGATGAATGGGTCTACTCCTTAGGGGGAGTAGAAATTTTTTTCATTGTTGCAGTATGAGTTGAATGAGTGTACTCCTAAGGGGGAGTAATCAGAGCTTTTGATCTTTTCCATTGATGTCAAAGGGGGAGAGAAAGTCATGTGAAAAATAGTAGAAGAAAGGAGAGTGTGCCATAGAAAAATGGCCCCTTGTCATTTTCATGGCCTTTTAGGTCTTGTTTCATGATGTTTGGTCTATTTTGCTTTGATTTTATGTTGTAATGTGACTTGAACATGCATATTTAGGTACTAAAATTCAAATAATAACATCTTGTTAAGGTGTTGTGAAGTGTTGTAAAACATTTCTACACTCTTCTAGACTCTATTCATTACAGTTCACCTAAAAATCACCTTTTCATCACTTAACAAGTCCTATTTTGAAGTGTTGTAAAGTCTTGTAACAAGATTTCACACTTTTTGAGGCATAATTTCACTATTTATACCTTTCTTATGCTTTATTTGAACCCTTTATGCCCTTATAGGGCTTAATTAAGTGTATTTTTGAATGTAAACTTGACAAATAACATTAAATGTGACTTAATTCCTGACACCCACTTTCAAGGCTAGAGTGAGACCCATTCGCCATGGGTGGTGAATGAGTCCCCCTTGGCTCCAAATTCAAAATATTTTAAATTTTCTTTTGGTTTTTTATTCAAAATCACTTGATGTCGCCCTGTGATGAGGTATCAATGTGTTACTAAGGAAAAAGAATGTATAAATAAGTGTTTTTACATCCATTTCAACTCTCATTCATTCAAGCATTCATCAAGTTCACTTATTCACTCATTCAAGCACTTTACATCACCTAATCAAGCATTCATCAAACATTTTGAAGCATCCATTGACACAACTTCAAATTTTCTTCAACAAGGGTTTGGTAAGTTGATAGCATTTGCATGTTATTTTTTATCATTCTCTTCCATTTCATTATTTCATTAAGGGGTTGATTACCAAAGTGGGGTTTGACCAAGGCAAACCCCTATTTGCTAACCCTCAACTATTTTCCCCCTCTTGCATGTGTTTTTGCAGACTTTTTTTATGCAAATTTAACAAGAATTTAGGTGTTGAAGAGTGGTCAACAAGTCAACTAGGTGCTTCAAGTCAAATCAACCATATTTCAAGCTTGGAGAAGGTATTCTACCCGTTTCCCATAGAATTGACTTCAACAACTCGATAAGCAAACATCCTTAGATCTGGTGTTGCAGAATTGTCTCCTGATTTCTCAAAATTTTGGGAGAGGACTGATTCACCACTAGCGGTGAATGAGTCCCACCTTAAGGTTGGAAATCTAAGTTTTGTTAGATTCTGGATCTTGACACTCAGAAACTTATTCTCATCAGTTTTCATCAGAAGCAGGATTGATTTGCCACCCTAGGAAAATGAGTCCCACTGGTGATTTTTTGTAATTCCAAACAACATTTACAATATTCTAGAATCTTCATTAGACCTCCAAGTGCACACTAATTCAACTCATTTCTTTTTGTTCTGCATTTATTCATTCATAGATCTTTGTTTGCATATCACATCGTATTTTACAACATAGCATGAGCATTAAGTTTTGCATATATAATCAATCATTGAGATCACTTAATTGCATTTAGATCATTTCATTTAGTCTAAATAACATCCTACATTGCATAATTTAAATGAACCTAGCTAGCATTTTTGGCCTACCTCTCTCCTTTTAGGTGCAAAACCCTAAAAGAGTTAGAGAGTCTTGTGGTGCCAAAAATTGATGGTTCAGAGAGAGTCATGAAGAAGAAGAGAGTTGTATTTGTTTTTCACATCATATGTTTCCATCAATGACAAAGGGGGAGATTGTTACAAGTATGAGCAAGTTTGGCAGTGTTGTCATTGATGTTAACACAGTTCAATATGTTGTAGATTATGCATGTATAGTTGAGATGCTGTTGAGATGTTGTGAGTTCATGGAGCTATTCTAATGATGTTGCAGATGTGTTGAAATGATGAGTTTCCAAGTGCTTTTGAGAAAATTAATAAAGAGTGAAGTCAAAGTTATGTATGGGTTTAGAATGTGCTTTGGTATGTGCTCTGTGTTTCTTCTATGTTGATCCTATGCTTGTGCAGATCTGAAGGGTTGTTGTTGATGATTTGATGGTGATATATACTGATTTGTAGCTTCTAGTTTGATGGAGTGTGAAAGTTGTGTTCATCGGTGTGTGAACTGTTTTGGTAGAGTTGGTTATTTATGGACTGGGAGAATTGTTTGTGCTTTGCAGTCCTCTGCTATTTTTTTTCCGGTCTTGTAGATCTAGAATATGTCTTGTAATGGTGTTCTCTAGGTTCTAGAAAAGATGTTTGTGGTTTGGTGATCTGGAAGTTGAGTTTTAGAGTTATGTATGTGTTTGCATAGTCTGGATGGACTGATGTAAGGAGTTCTGTGTTCGAAGGTTGTTACACTTGCTGTAGATGTATTTGAAGGAACCTATGAAGTGTTCTCATGCATAATGAAGCATGTTGCATCATCCATGTGTTATCTTCTTGCTGGGAAGTGTGTACTTTAATGTTCATTTGTGTTTGCATTAGGTTTGGCCGATTTGGTGTTTACACTTCATATGAAGAATTGAAATTTAATTAAGGAAGTGTGTGGTTGATATGAGACATTATTTTTTGTATAGGTTAAGTGTTTAATTGGTCCATTCTCATTCCTTTCCACCATGGGAATGTTGAGCTGTCGACCTAATTTGAATTTATGAAATGAAGTGTACGAGGCCGACCTTGGAGAAAGTTTCTATGGTTGAAGATGGTATAAATGCAAGTTGAGATGCAAAGGATTAAGATATACACAAGTAACAAAGTAAGCCACAAGTGAAGAGAAAAGTGTGTGAAAGTGAGTTGAGCCAGTAGTACTTCATTGTGTTAGATTCCTGAAGGCATTGAGCTGAAGGTTTCAAGAATCTTCTATTCAAGACTACAGATGTGAGTAAATTGCTATGGTGGATCTTTTTGTTATCTTTTGTATCTCTAGGAAGTGAGCCTCCTTGATGGACAGTGAGTCCTTCTTTCAGGCAGTGAGCCTTTGTATTTGGGCAGTGATCCATTGGTAATGAGCCTTTTGTATTCAGTGTTGCTATCACTTTATATTGTGAGTTAATCCTCACTGTGGTTTTTCCCTCATTGGATTTTCCACGTAAAATCTGGTGTTCTTTGTGTTGATTTTTCTTTCTGTTATCTACATTTCATGTTCACACTTAATAATAAAACATTGTGGTTTTGAAGTTAATAAGTGTTTGAAGTTTTGTGTTTAAATTTGGTGACAACTGATTCAGCCGCCCTTATTTGTCCTACGCCTTTTAACAAGGAGACTTAGATGAAGAAGGAAACTTCAAGAAAGCAAAGCGCGTCCTTCCTAAAAGACACTTTGGTTGAAATTAGTAACTCCACTATAGAGGCCATGCCTAGACAGGAATAGAAGGGCATTTCAACTTTGAAATTTAAAATATACACCTATTAAATATCAACCAAATAGGAATTTAGTTTATTATTTATTGATTAATTTATTTATTATTCACTTAGCCATTTATTTAATTACTTAACTATTTACTTTGCTTAGTCTTAATAAACACTTTAGCATTGATTACACTTAGTTAATTTTGGGAACATTACAATCCCTACCTCTAGATGGTTGTTGGACCTCCAACAACCTCAGATTGGGATGTTCAAAGATTTCCACCCCCTCCAATGTGGTGTCTTCGATAGGAAGATTCTTCCATTTTACCAAGTATTTTGGAATTATCTTATTCCTCAATCGCTTCTCCCTTACATCCAAAATTGTCTTAGGTTCTAGGATGAGTTTACCTTCATCATCAAGAGGTGGTAACTCAAGTGATGGTATGACCTGCTATCCCAATGCTTTCTTCAAGCATGAAACATGAAATATGTTATGAATTCTACTCCTTGGGGGCAACTCGAGTTCATATGCAACCTCCCCAATCTTCCTAGTGATCCTGAATGACCCATAAAATATTGGTTTCAACTTTTCTGCCCCATTCCCCTTGAGGGATGATTGTATGTAGGGTTGCAATCTCAAGTATACCATATCATTAACTTCAAAAAACCTTTCAGTCCTACGCCGATCTGCATATAACTTTTGTTGATTTTGGGCACACTAGAGATTTTCTTTTAGAGATTCATGATGTCTACATTCTGCTACACCATATCTCTGGCATCAAGGACTCTATTTTTGGAAATAATTAAGTTCATGAAAGTGGTAGCTTCATATCCATACAGTGCTTTGAAGGGATACATTCTGATCGACATGTGATGCATGGTATTATAGCAAAACTCTCCAAGATGTAGCCATTTTACCCATGCTGATTGCTACCCTGTCATATAGTTTCTCAAGTATCCCTCAATCCATTTGTTTACGATCTCCATTTGTCCATCTGTTTGGGGATGATAGCTAGTGTCGAGAGTTAATTCTGTGTGAGCCAGGCAGAAGAGTTCTTGCCAAAACAAGTTGATAAACCGGCTATCCCTATCACTCACAATGTTTCTTGGCAATCCATGGAGTCTAAACACTTCCCCCCCCAAAAAAAATGCAACTTGAGGATCCTTAAATTCTAACGCAATGACATAAAAAGGAGCATATTTTGTGAGCCTATCTACCACGACATAAATACAATCTTTACCTTGCACTTTTGGGAGTCCAGTGATGAAATCCATGGAGATACCCTCCCATTTCTAATTTGGGATGGGTAAGGGCTGCAACAGACTAGCTGGTAACATATGCTTTGTTTTATTTTGTTGGTAAACCAAAAATTCTCTCATGTGCTGCAATATATCATTTTTCAATCCCTTCCATGCAAAATGTTCCTTTGCTTGTATGTCTTGTAGAATCTTGGATGACCAACAAGAGGAGTATCGTGGAAAGCCTTTATAATATTATTCTTAATCTTGGATTGAGGCATAAGATAGACTCGGTCTTTATAGAGAATGAGCTCATCAACCACCTTATACCTGTCATCCACTACTTTCCCCTCCACTATGTCATTAGCAAATAAATATTTAACATATTTAGCTATAATACCATTCCTCCAATCAACAGAAATATCAGTCATAGCACAAATATAAGGCTGCCTAGAAAGTGCATCAACTACCGCATTATTCTTGCCTTTCACATATGCAATATCAAAATCATAAGCTTGGATTTTACTTACCCATGCCTGCTGTCTATCACTCAAATCTCACTAATTGAGGAAGTACTTCAAGCTATTATGATCCATTTTCACCACAAATGTCCCACAAACAAAATATTGTTTGAATTTAGCGAGGGCATGCATGATTTCGAACATCTCCTTATCAGAAATAGAGAGTCTTTTATGCTTTTGTGAGTTTTCTTCTCTCATATGCTATCAAATTCTTATTTTGCATCAACATTGCTCCAATACTCTCCCCTAAAGCATCACACTCAAGTACGAAAGGAGATGAGAAATATGGAATAGCCAAAATGGGACATGATCTCATTACCTCCTTAAGCTTATCAAATGCCTGCTACGTTGTGGGGCCCCAAGTAAAAGCTCCTTTCTTAGTCAAATTCGTTAATGGTGCTGCGAGCTGGGAGAAACCCCTCACAAATCTTCTGTAGTAACTGCAAATTCCCACAAATCTGCTCAATTGTGTCAAGTTCTTGAGTCTAGCCCATTCCTATATAGCCTTGATTTTCTCCTCATCAACACTAACCCCTTGAGCGCTGATCTTATGGCCTAAATATAAAATTTTAGTCATCCCAAATTTTCATTTTGACATCTTAGCATAGAATTTATTTTTTCAAGGATGTCAAGCACCACCTCTATGTGCTTCAAATGCTCTTCCCAGGTCTTACTGCAAATCAAGATATCATCAAAGAAAATGAACACAAATTTCCTTAATTGAAGAATGAATACCCGATTCATGTAGAACTAGAATATGGCAGGGGTAGTGGTTAACCCAAATGGCATCATCAAGAACTCATAATGCCCATAATGACACCGGAAAGCAGTCTTATGCACATCTTCATCCCTGACTCTGATCTGATGATATCTGAACGCAAATCAATCTTGGAAAACTATACTACTTTGTGTAGCTCATCTATTAGTTCATTGATCCTGGGTATAGAGTAGTGGTTCTTGATTGCCTTTTTGTTGAGGGCTCTATAATCAATACACATCCTGAGTGTCACATCCTTCTTTTTAACCAACACTACTAACGAAGCAAAAGGACTCAAGCTTGGACGTATGTGTCCCATGTATAATAACTCCTTAATAGCCTTCTCAATCTCTTCTTTGTACACTGTTGGATGGTGATATGGAGTGGTGATGACTGGTTTGGATCCTTCTTCTAACTCTATTACATGCTGGAATCCCCTATCAGGTGGTAACCCGACAGGAATTTCTTGAAACACCTTGCATTTTTTTTTCAAGATCTCCTGGATGTCGATGGGAAAGGATCTCTCTTCTTTTGATGGGCTAGTGTCTAAAATTAAGCATTCTACTCCCCATGTGACTTCATCTCTCTAGAAAGAATGTTCCATCCTTTTTGTCGAGACCACCATAGGGCCATTCCTGGAGAGACCCTTGAGTACAACCTCTTTTCGCTTATGTTTGAACTTTAGCTCCATTGTTTGATAATTGGTGGTGTACTCTCCTAATGAATGAAGCCATTGAACTCGTAACACCATGTATGTGTCTCTAATGTCCACAACATAGAAATCATCCTTCATATTGTGTCCTCCCAAGATTAGTTCCATTTTCTAAATCTATTTGGTGCAAGAGAGGATGTTTCCTTTGGCTGCCACTACATCAAACCCTTCAAAGTCTTTTGTTCCCAAATGCAACTTGGTAACTATTTTTTAGTCAATGAAAATGTGAGTAGCTCCTGTTGGAAATGAAGGTAATATTGTAGCTTAAAACTTATAAAAATATGAGACTATAGATCTAATTATGTGTTTTTTGTCACAATTCTTTGTGTATGATTAATCTGTTTAGATAAATTTTACCAATTGTAGAAAGAGACAAAAGATTGTAGAAGAATGAGACAAGGAGATAGAAGTGGCACATCATATACGCAGAGAAACCATTTTGGAAAAAAAATCCACCAGAATCAATAGTGCTTGTATTATTTAACCTTAGAACAAGATTACAATAATACTGTATCAATCCTTGATTGATATGCTTCCTTACCTTCAACAATCCTTCTCCACAACTTGCAATAAACTCTCATAGAACTCTCATACACTTGCTGCAATTAATAGAAAAATAATATGAGCATGTAAAATCATAAGATTTGTACAATACAAGAGCATAAATCTCCTCACAAAAATCTATGCCTAGATTGGGCAAGTAGAGTTCCACAATGTAATTTGAAGTCAAACCAAAGTCTTCCTCAATTTAGGCACCCCAAACTGAACACTTCACTGAACTTTGGTCAAGAAGATATTCACCTCAAAGTTGGCACCAAAGAATGGGCCCACTTGATTGAGCCTTGTAAATATATTCCATGTGGGCACCTCATGTGCTTCTATCTTGTAGGAGCTCTTCTTGGACATCCCCACATGTTCCTATCATTTAGGAATAATCACAAATGTCAATTTACATGTTCATTTCATTTGAATTTAATCTCTTTCTAATCCTAGTGTTGGGGAACACTTTCCAAGGACTTAGGAGATACATGAAATATGTTTAGGATTGCAATTAAATAGCATCCTATTCCCAACAACTCCACTATCTATCAACACTATCACTCTTTGTCCTCAGAGAACTCCTCAGACACAGAGAGAATGGTAGTGGGGTGCTCCCAAGAGTGCGACAAGCGTACCTCCCATGGGACTCACTTCTATCATAACTTCTTGTTCCCCTTCATTAGTGTCCTCCTCATTGCCTTCTTTAGTTTTTGCTTCATTGTTGGAAGCTACTTCAATGTAGTAAACTTTTCCCCTTCCTTGAAATCTATGATGTTTGTTCCACTTCTCTTTGCAATAGTAGCACAACCCCTTCTTATAGAGTTCATTCCTTGACATCTCATTTGGTACTAGAGGAGAACCCCCGAGTGGAGGATTTTCCTTAATGAAAGGCTTCTTTGGTTTTCTTGCTGATGCATTCTTAACAATGGTCTTCCCATTTTTGGTAGAGTCTTCAAGACTTAAATCCTTCCGAATGGTGTCCTCCAACATTCTCGACTCCAAAGCTCTCACCAAACCACGAAAGAGTCTGATAATCATTCAATAAAAAAGAATGTGAGCCTTTTATCTGAAACATTTGATACCATCACAACAAGCCTTTGAAATTCTGAAACATATTCTTCCATGGTGGTTGTTTGCTTCAATAGGGCCAATTCCTAAAAATATGCTTCTAGATCTTTTTTGTCGAATCTCTCCATCAATTTTTTTGTGAAGTATTCATATGTAAGCACTGATCCAAATCCTTGAGTTACTAGACCATGGTTCCACCATTTGTGAGCTAAACCTTCCAAGTGTAGGATGGTAAACATGATGGCTTTCTCCTCGGTCATGGGGCCGAGAGAGAAGTATGTATCTAATTTTTGTACCCATGCATGCACAGTTACTATTCCTAAATCATCGAAAGTAGGGACTGATAGCTTGCTGAATTTATGTTGAAGGTCTTTATTTCCATGGTGTGGCCTTCCCTCGCTTCTTCTAGCTCTATAAAACTACTCAAAGGGGATTGTTGCTTGAGCATCATCATCCAATTTCATATAGTCTTGAACAATGCTACCATAGCTTGGTTGATCTTCTTCTTCATGTAGTGCTTCTGTTCTAGGAAAGAATTTACGGTGAGAGGGGACCTGTGTGAGGATCCATTTGAAACTTGTTTTCTCCTTCTCCTGTTCACTTTGAATGGCACACTTCAACATTATTGGACCCTGTTTTGTTGTTCACTGTAGTAGTAAGGGATTGTAATAATTGTAACAATGTTTGATTTGTTTGGTCCCGCTTCTCCATGAAAGCTTCAAACTTCTTACTATGGTCCTCCATTTCTTCCTTACTCCCGCTTCCTATTTCTTTAAGGCTGATCTGTGTAGTGGCCTCTTTCTTCTTCTGTTGTTCAATTTCCCGAATGTTCCTTTGACTTAACTGCATAAGAATTTACCCACAAGTTGGTAGGTTTTGTGGCTCTGATACCACTAAAAGATACTGTGAATCCCTAATCCAAATACCTGCAAAACACAACAAATGAATACATTAGGAGATCAAATGCAAGTAAGAACAAGGATTCCCCATGAAATCCATTAACAAAACTCAAAATAGGAATGAAGAGAAGAAAATAATGAAAGAACAAGAAAGTAGATTAAATCCTATTGAAAGCAATGCATACTCTTGATCCCATGGGGGAATTGGTGCCAATTTGATGTGAAAATTGGCCCTTTCCCAACTCCAATGCTAGCTTTGATGATTTGATGAAGATTGTGATCCACTTTGATGAAGATTGATGAATGCTCCAAGCTAAAATCTGCAAAAACCTAGCTATGATTCAATGAGATGGATGAAAATTGCTATGAATTTGAGTACAGTAAGTTTTCTCAATTTGTGGATGATGAGATGAGGAGATTAACCTCTTATTTATAGATTGATAATTGAAAGCATGCCCAAAATAGAGCAATGTGGGACTAAGAATGAGCCAATGGCAAAATGCCACTTGTCAACTTGTGATGATCAATTTATTATGGATGATTGATTATTGTGGGTGCAAGCGAGATGAGATGGATGGATTTTTTCAAATATTTGGATGTTTTTGATGTTTTGACATGTTTTGAGGCTATTTTTTGGATTTTCAAATGTTTTGATTTTTTGAATGTTTTTGGATTTTGTGTTTTTGTGTTTTTGGATGTTTTTGGATTTTTGTGTTTTTTGAATTTTTTTGGATTTTTGTGTCTCGGGGGCTAATCAAAGATGAGCCTTGCCTACGTTTAAGCTCAGAGACGAAGTAGTTTGGATTCCAATGTTTTTGATGTTTTATATTTTTGAATTGTTTTTGGATTTTCGCATGATTTTGACAATTTGAATATGGATAGGTATGATGATATCAGTGCTCTGTTTGGGATTTTGCTAAAAACCAAGCTAAGGTTGACTGATCAAATCGATGGATTGATGATGATGATAACATTGTTGAGGATACACAACAATGCAAGGATTTGATTGATCAGGATTGATGATGATAACATTGTTGAGGATGCACAACAATGCAAGGATTGATTGATCAGGAATGATGATGATAACATTGTTGAGGATGCACAACAATGCAATGATAGTGTTAAGCAACACAAGGATATCTTGATGATGCTTTTTGGATTGGATTTGATTGATCATGATTGATGAAGCTTGATTTGGAACAAAAATTTTTCAAATGATTTGACGTGACATTGAAGGATGCATTAGATGCAACTGATATCGATTGTTTGGATTGATGTTCGACAAAAGATGAAGACTGACAAGGAATGTCTTCTCGTCAAAATATGCCATGGGCTAGTGATTTGGATTCTAGATCACAAGTGGTTTGACCAATATGGTTTTACGTTTTCTAATGTTCAGATCACCACATAAGCTGGAGGATATAGACCAAGATTTATTCTCGAAGCAAGATGTAAATATCTGCCCCCAATGTCTAGCAATGTATGGAATGTGACAGATGGATGCTCAGGTAGGTGTATGGATGGATGGATATGGATTATCTTGTGATAAGATAAGGTGCACAAATAAAGGATGCTCATTTGGATAATGTTTCATGGCTCAACTAATGTTGCATAAGATAGGATCTGTGAAAATGACCCATGTCAAGATGTTTATCGTAAGCAAGTGTAAGGTGTGCCCCAAAATTCATCAAGATCAAGATAACTTGGATTATGGATGTAGATAGATGAAAATGGATTGGATAAATGGTTCATGGATGCATGGATTTATTATGGATGGGACGTAATGCTGGATTTTATTATGGATGGGATGAGATGCTTTCATCTAATCTGGTGCACGTAGATGCTCGATTCCACACATGACGCCTGTTTGCTAGGTTTTTGTCATGGTCTTGCCCAAAGTGCTACCGTAGTGGTTTTCACTAGAGGACAATTTTTTCTTTACTGTTTTCAATCCATTTTTTGATTTTTCAGATGTTTTTATTTTTTGCTTTTTTTATTTTTTTGAAATATTTTAAGCTTATGCTGAATCACAAGGTGTTGTAAATGTAGATTCCTATGTCATAATGTGCCATCAATATCCTTCTTGAAGGAGTTGCTTTGCTAAGATATGTGCACTTGAATGCAACTTTTGGGATTCTTGATTTGCTTTATTGATACCGAGGTTAACTGTGTCTCTATGCACACATTGTGATAGAGTGCCTTTTGAATCCTTATGATGAAGGGTCGTTGCTAATACATGGTCAATTTGACAATTAGATATCATGTGTAGAGGTGTGGATGGAGTGTGTTTAGGGAGAAAAGATGGATTGGTTGACAGTTTGGAAACTTTGACTCTCCAAACTTGGGAAGATGAGCAATGATGGGTGGATATAGAAGTGTGTGTGGAATTAGGACCAACTGCTTGATATACTTTGTACATCGCTTGGAAAGACTGCTTTTTCTTTTGTGGACATCTTTGATGGATACTTTTCCCTCTTTTATTTTTCCCCATAGTTTCTTTGACTGATGGAGTTTGATAGGGATAATATTTCTTTGTATTCTTTGGTATCCATATGTATTTGATTTGTCCATTATTCTTTTTTGATTCTTTTTATTTGATAAAGTTCTTCGTACTTTGATTCAATTCTTTATTTTGACATTGGTCCCAATTCGTGGATGGGGTGATGGGTGGATGAAGATTCATGACGTGACTGGTTGTAGTACTGGCATTGGTTTCATCATAAAGATTCTTCATGCTCTCTATGTTGACGTTTGCTTGAGATGAAGTTGCCCCTAGTATGGTAGAATTAGTACCTTCATGCTTTGATTTTTCCTTTTCTGAGATGTCTTGTTCAATAAACGTTCTCTGACAAATGACCACTGTAGATGGCATTGTTTCAATTTTCTGCTCTGCTAACTCTAGATTATACTGTTCTATCTGATTTTCTTCCTTGAGTGGATAATGTTCGATATCTTTATTCATGATTTCCTCAATCTGAGTTTGGGATATATCCGATCCTGATGTTGATAACTCCGTTTGACTGTAAGAGCTAATAATCTGCTCCTTTTGTGTTACATAATTTTTCTCTAGATGAAGATCATCTACGTGTACATCCATTGAAAGCATCTCATGGGTAGATGGAGGAGTATGTGCTACATGGATATGATCATATTGCATAGATAAGAGAGTGTCCATTAGATTATTGTAGTATCTTGAAGATACAAATTCTTGATCTTGAATGATTTTGGAGTTGCTTTTGACATGCTTTGGATCAAGTTCTTGACATGAGTCAGTTTCAAAGGATGGATTGCTTACAAATGGCTCTTGGATGTCGTTATTAGACATAGTAAATGGTTCAATATCCTCAAGTGTTGAGTTTAGGGTTCCTTCAGTATCTGTAACCATGAGGTCGAAGGAAGTGAACATGTCTTGGAAAGGACCATTGCTAGATCTTAGTGGAAGATTTTGATCTTGCTTTGGAATAAATTCTTGAGATATGTTCTCTAACTCATTATGTGATGTAGAGACATTTTCAATATGATCTTTGGTTTATGGATCATGCATTATGTTGATAGGATCAAACAATCCTAACACTCCTTGAAAGAGATCACTAAAAAGTGGCTCTTGATGTATGGTGAATTGATCATCGGATGGGGTGAAAACATCTCCAAGGTGCTCCTTAATTGAGAGATCTTGATCATTGTTTTCAACAATTGTGGTGGAGGGATTTCCAATGTATTCAACCAAGGGGTAAAATGATGTTGACATTTCTTGGATTGGATCATTGTTGGTTATTGTTGGTGGATTTTGATCATGATTGTAAAGTGACTCTTGACATATGTTGATTTGATCATTGGATGAAGTAGACATAGCTTCAAGGTGCTCAGTGATGGATTGATCTTGATCCTTGTTCTCAATAGTTGTGGTTTTTTGTGCTTGTGCTTGTGTTTTTTGGGTAGCTTGAGAGGCTTGGGCAAATTGAGAGGCTTGTTGCACTTGTTGAGCTTGTGTTGCTTGTTGCGTGGCTAGATATTGTTGGAATCCCCTTTGAAAAGCAGCTTTTAATTCCACATTGTATTAGCTTGATGTGGTGGAAGTTGGTGGTGGTGGTGGATTTGGAATCATGTTGGATGTAGTGAAAAGTTGTTGAGATACGCTTGGAGAAATCATGGTAGTGATGGGTTGAGATATGATGGGTGTGATAGGGGTGGATGGAGTGATTGAGGTGATAGGAATGGTCAGAATGACCAAGGTGATAGGTCCTTGGGAGACCGTGTTTTGATTTGTCATGATTGATGTTGTCATTTGATTAGATACCATCTGTTGGTGCGATGTCAATGGTATATTCCAAGGTTTTGATGTGGTGGCTTGATTGGTGTTAGGTGGATTGATTTGGATGGAGTGATTGGTGCTAGGTAGAGGGGGAATCCCCAAACCAAGGAATGATGTTGATATGGGTAATGGTGGTGGAGATGTCTCTTGGCGTAATGACTCAACTAGTTTGGTAAGTGTAGCAATTTGATCTAGCCAAATTTGTTCTTGATTTTGATCTTGAATCCCTTGATATAGTTGATTTGGCTTGTGTTTAAGCAGATTTGGAGTGTGTACTTGTGTTTGATTTTGGACAATGTTCTGATTTGGGATGACACTCAAATTTGGCATGATAGGTTGAAATTGACCATTGTTCATGTTTGGAATACTCGTATGTTTTGCAAATGTATCCATCCCAAAGTTTTTTGGATTCATGTTTCGAACACTTGTACTTGGTACCTTCTCATTTGGCTTGTAGGGATTTGATGGGATGATGT
Organism: Sequoia sempervirens; assembly: GCA_007258455.2. Classification (NCBI taxonomy): domain Eukaryota; kingdom Viridiplantae; phylum Streptophyta; class Pinopsida; order Cupressales; family Cupressaceae; genus Sequoia; species Sequoia sempervirens. The sequence goes on along the minus strand of VDFB02293940.1, from coordinate 55,602 downwards.
TGTTCATTTGAAGGCTCATGCTTTGATTGTTCGGTTGACAGACTTATATGTTTGGATTTAGATCTACCATCGGGAAATGTGCTCCAATCTTTGATTTGGGGATACTCACACTAGTTGTGCCATTGAAATTTGTTGAAGGTAATGATCCCATGTACGGTTTGTATAAGTGTGAGTGTTGATAATCAATCGGTTTTGTAAAGCTTTGAAAGTTAAATTGATTTGGATTACTCATGATGCATGGATCAAGTTTATATTCCATGTTCTCCTTGTGTTTTGACCTTGTTGTAAAAGTGACCTCTAAGGTTCTTAGGACCAATGATGAGATGACAGATGGGTGAATGATATGAGTGTTGAACGTTTAGGGACCTAGGATCAATGCTAGACTTAGGCATTGATTTTGATTCGTTTGATTTAGATGATGAACTTGTAAACCCTAAGATGTTGGATGTGATATTTAGGATAAACTTGTTCAAAGGGGTGCTAATTTAACTAGAGGTATGAGAAAGGATGCATTCCCATACTCCTAACTAAACAAGGTGATTTTGATTTTGATGATTTACCCAAGTCTAGAATGATGTTTCCAAAGTTCCAAAGTTGCTTGTGGGATGGGATGATAAATGTTTGAAATGGATGAAGTGTTTTATTTTGATCCTAAATGAACCTAAGAAGGACTTATTTACAAGGCCAAGGTTTTGAAGAACATGTTTTTCCCTTCAAACCAAAAGATCAATGTTTTCTCAAAAGACCATAAGACAAAAGATACACAAGCACATGTGTTGGGTTCAATTGATTTCATCTTGATTAGTGAATTTATTTTACCACAAATACTTTCTTGATTAGATTTTCAAACTAAATGTCCAATGTCCTAACTTCTTCAAACCCCACAAGATATGTTATGTGGAAATTTGATGAACTTAAGGAAAGGGTTTTCCTATTGTTTACTTAAGTAGACAAATCGAGATGTAATCTAATGTTTAGAAACCTCTAAGGATGTGAATCCCAAGGGAAAGTAATAACATATGGATTGAGTCAATTGTATTTGTCTCCAAAAGGGTTTGAAATTTGGATGATGATGTTAAGTGTTTGTTTTCATGATGTTTTCAATCAAGCAATGCATTTTGTAACCCAAGAATAAGTACAATCCTATGGATGTGTAAGACAATATTTGTTGGATTCCCACTTGGACAAGTCCAGCTATGCTTATCTCTAGCGAATGGTTAGATTCTTGACCCCACTGGCTCCCCTCCCCGACACTCACTTATACGGGGCAACCAAGCATCAACACCCATGAAACTCCCATGGCATGCTTTCCATTTCTACTAGAAGATGGTAAAAGTGTGGGGTGGCTTTAGAACGACTATTCTTGTACCAACAAATAGATTAAGGATTTTGGAAAATTCTAGCACATGGGTTTTAGTAAGGACTTTCCGTTCGTAGGAGTTGACCCAGCGTGGAAAAAGTCCCCTTTCAGATCCATCTTGTCAGAGTCAACCGCATGATATTAGAATTTCTTCCAATATCCACATTTATATCCTGACTGGAAATACTCTTGGTTTTAGAGTGTTACAGGTTGAGTCGTTCCCTTGGATGAGTAATTTTTCCCCAAGGCAGACCCTCTAGGATAAACAAAAGCGAATGAAGAACAATATTCGAAACTTGATCAATCCTTGTTGGCAACAAGGAGAGAGAATGTATGCAACAAAGCCCCCACTCACACTCACACAATAGTTTGTTCAATTTTAAGCCCAAATCGAAGTGTGGAGGTGATTGCTTTGTCTTAACCCAAAGTCATAGAAAAGGCCTTTTGATTCTCAAGATCACTATAAAGTGCGAGAGAAGCACATACATCCTTTTCCAATGCCTTTAGTCTAAGTAAACCTTCACGAAAAACACAACTACACTTGTTCTTTTTAAATCCTCAAAGCAATATGTGAGTTCATTTTAGAGCACCAAATGAAGTGTGAGAAATTTCCTTGTTCAATTGTTAATCGAATAAACCAAATATAGTAAGTTGTGATCCTAAAGTTCATTTTAGCCTTTGCAAGAAATGGAAAAGGTTCTTTTTAAGCCCAAACGAAAACTAGTGTCTTAAGAAGGAGAAGGTAACAAATTCTTAAAGAAGTGTTAAACAAACACTAAAGTGTTTAAAAACACTTTGATTGGACAAAATATCCTTCTAATGCTTCTCTTTCTTTTGATTTTGATTCTCAGCCTACAAAAGTGATCAAAATGTTAGATGAGATGAAAAAAAAAGGATATAGGGGTCAGATGAATCATTTACCAAAACACCCTAAAACTTAGCCAAGTTATCATGTGTTTTTACTTTAGATGAAAATTTGAAAATTTTAACTCATTAATAGTTAATAAATACCTACACCATTGGATAGCTTATGAAATTCTACCCTATTTCAAAAAAGAAAGTATCAAAAAAGACCTCTGTATGACCAAGATATGGTCATTTTAAAACTGACTCTAAAAGCGCTAAAACAGTGATCATGGGCGCTAAAACAGTGATCATGGGCACTAAAAAAACATTAAAGAGCGCTAAAACAGTTTTAAAGAGCGCTAAAAGAACATTAAAGAGCGCTAAAATAGTTAAAATAAGCACTAAAATGACGAAAATTTTAAAAAAACGTGTTATATTTGTAATTCAAGCCCTCATAGCGTCAAAATGTGAATTTCTAATCCAAATACCTACAAAACACAACAAATGAATACATTAGGAGATCAAATGCAAGTAAGAACAAGGATTCCCCATGAAATCCATTCACAAAACTCAAAATAGGAATGAAGAGAAGAAAATAATGAAATAACAAGAAAGTAGATTAAATCCTATTGAAAGCAATACAAACTCTTCATCTCATGGGGGAATTGGTGCCAATTTGATGTGAAAATTGGCCCTTTCCCAACTCCAATGCTAGCTTTGATGATTTGATGAAGATTGTGATCCACTTTGATAAAGATTGATGAATGCTCCAAGCTAAAATCTGCAAAAACCTAGCTATGATTCAATGAGATGGATGAAAATTGCTATGAATTTGAGTATAGTAAATTTACTCAATTTGTGGATGATGAGATGAGGAGATTAACCTCTTATTTATAGATTGATAAGTTGAAAGCATGCCCAAAATAGAGAAATGTGGGACTAAGAATGAGCCAATGACAAAATGCCACTTGTCAACTTGTGAATGGATGGAGGATGTGCAAAGAGGGGGGAGATTCAAATTCAAAATATGGCTTGAAGGATGAGGTGAAAGGTGAAGTTAATGTCACATGGCTCAAGAAAAGGACTTGTAAGAGATGTTAAATGCCATGTTGGAAGGGACAAGTCCTTTTGGGGGGAGATTTCAAATTTGAGGAATATTCCCACTTGGATGCCTTTTTTGAATGAAAATAGGTGATTTATAAATAAATTAAATTGATTTTCATGTGCAAGTTGCAAAATATAGAGGATTTGAGTGATTAGGATTAGCATTGATCATGATTTGATTAATTTAAATGATGTTAGTTGATTTGACCATTTTGACTTAGATTTTAGGATTTAAATAACTCAAAATGAGAAAAGAATGATTTAGACTTAGTTAAATAAATATTTTTGATTTATTTAACCAAAGGGGTGATGTTAGATTAAATTAGATAAATGTTTGATTTATTTAATTTAATTAGATGAACTTTAGAGATTTAATCAAATAATATAGATTATTTAATTAAATCAAAGATAGGAAGATGAAATGACCTAGCTAATTATACAGAGATAATGATTTAATTAAATCGAGGGATTTATTTAATTAAAAGGGGAATTATGACGAATTTAATCAAATAAGGCTATTTAATTAAATGGTTAGATAGAGGGATGATTCAAGATGAAACAATGTTAGTAGATTAGGATCGAGTGTGAGATATCAATCTGTATATATTCGATGTCTACAGATACCACCACTAATTTTCCTCAATACTAAAAGTTACCATGACTGACTTTCATCAATATCAATTATAATTATGCTAATTTAATGTGATATATTAAAATTCCTAGTCAAAATATCAAATTGAGAACGAGAAATACAATTTTTCCATTCACCTAGAAATTCAAAAGTTCAAGCTCAAAACTTTATTGATTTCAACTTCAAATGTTTTACAATATTAAACTAGTCAACATAGCAGAACGTCCAGTTATTGTAATGACGCCAGTTCCTAGGTGTAGCTCACAGAAATGACAATCCTGTGTGATCTTTGAGACATAGTAGCTACACGAACCCATCAAATGCTTCCTCCTGATATGGCTTGTAGGCGCGTTGATAAGAAAACATCCACTGTAGAAACTATATGATGGAGAATTGGTTGATATCACTTCTCTACCAAATTTTGAAGATGCCGACCTACAATGATGAACTATGATGAGAAGTATAGAAATATTAAAGTATGTATGCTAATTATGAGCTTGCTTAAACTAAGGCTATGCACCGATTTGAGGGTTCCGACTGAGAAGCTATGCTCTCAAGCCAACCAAACATGAAATCAACTCCCAAACTTGTCCTCCTGCAAATGAAGACTTAAAACTTCTTTTAAAGAGTTGCAAGCTACGTTTTTTCCCAAAAGGAGACTCAGATGAAAAAGGAAACTTCAAGAAAGAAAATTGCATCCTTCCTAAAAGAAACTTCAGTTGAAATTAGCAACTCCACTACAGAGGCCATGCGTAGACATGAATAGAAGGGCATTTCAAATTTGAAATTTAAAATAGGTGCTTATTAAATATTGGCCAACTGGGAATTTAGTTTATTATTTATTGATTAATTTATTTATTATTCACTTAACCATTTATTTAATTAATTAAATATTTACTTTTCTTAGTGTTAATAAACACTTTAGCATCAATTACACTTAGTTTATTTTGGGAACATTACACCACCTGAAATAGTCAGACAACAATGCAGCCAGGCACCAACAAACCATCTGCTCAGTAGCTAAATTTAAGCCTAGAAAGACATAAAACTTAATGGTGTAAACCACCATCCTAACCCTGATTCTTAGAAGAACCAAACAAATCAAACACCCCACCTCAATAGGGGTTTTGGATAGCATAGTAGAAAAATGAGAAGAATCAACCTCCCTGTAAAACCATCCCTCTTGGAAAGCCAACCAAACCTCCACCTCTAAAGGAGAGGGCTCCCCTCTAAAGGAGAGAAAGAAATGGAACAACTTCCCACCAAAATTACTTTTCTCTTGTCTACCAAAGCTCCACCTCAAAAGGACAACTGGATATGTGCAGGATCATGATGGGCCAAAAAGTGGCGTTATGATGGGTATGTGTAGGGTAAGTGGCTAACGACTTTTTTTTAACCCAAAATTGATGAAACAAAAAGGGTTTTTAAAGGAGATTCTTATCTTTCCACCAATATAAATTATACTTTACTTTGAATTTAATAAATAATTATTATTCATTTTCTATTTGAATTACGACTAAAGTCCTGATTGATAGGTTGATTGAAAAACATCTATAGCTTTCAAACGGTTTCACATTTTTTGAATCTGAAACATGCGTCACATTATATGCTTCACATACTATAGGATTAAAAAAAAAATTGAATTTCATGAAGTTTTGACCAAGTTAAGGTGGTTAGACATACAAGTTTTTATATTTTTTAAAAGTTCTAATAAAAAAATCATAATTAATTATTTACTTGGAAAAAAATTACAAAAAATATGCATCACATGGACATGAGTCCTCTACTTATATCTAAAATATTATAAAAAATATTATGATTTTATTATGGTTAGGGTGGTCAGACAGACACCTACTTCTTATTTTTCCCTAAAATTTAAGTGCTATTGCATTGAAATTTCAAATTTTTCACCAAATAGATTTTTCTTTTTAATTAAACCTAGTAGTTTAGAAACTACATTCAATTTGCTACAGATTCTATTCTTACATATTTTTGAAATAATATAGATAACTTATTCAAATTTTTGTGTCAAGTTGCTTAACTCTATTTTTTTTGAATTTTATCACCACTTAAGGGCATGTTTTGCCATGATGATCTTGCACATACCCAACTACCACCTTCACCTCAATAGAAGAGGGTTCCATGTCAATAGGAACAATCTCCCCCTCTATAGGAGACTTAATCTAAAAATCTTGATGGCAAGCAACTTTATTAGGAAGGGCAACCACATCCTCCTTTAGCATCACAAGCATCAGGAACTAACAGGAAGGATCAAGACACTCCACAAACAACACATAAAGCTGGTCCAAGAGAGATAACCCAATCATTGACATGCCGGTACTAGCCATAAAAAAGAAGATTAAAACCATGGGAACCTTCAACCAAAAACCCAAAACACCCTTCATAAAATAAAAAATACCTACATAAAATAAGCTTTACCATCTTTGGGAGATTCACAATAGAAAGGCCATACAACATCTTCATAGCAGAAAATATGGCAGCATAAACACCCACAAATAGGATAAAAAAACCCATAATGCAAAAACAAACCCCCTCAGCAAAGAAATCTTCCAAAACTAGGAGGACCAAAAATCAAAAACACCAAGATCAGAGGAAACCTTGAGAGAAGCCAAATGCACACAACAGGCGACCCCTCACACAACCACAAACTGAGCAAAAACACAATCCATCCAAGGCCCACAAAAGGGGACAACAATTAGCATACAACTGCATCCACACCACCACCGCTTCAAGAAAAACCACAAGTCTGACCAAGAGCTTACAAAAGGTAACGAGATCCCTCTTGCACCAGTGCTCCCAACAACAAACTGCATCCCCACAGCCAGCCTCAAAAACGATGACCCAAAAACATCATGCACCAGATGGAAGTGTACAAAATTGACAAGTACGATCCAACAACAAACCAAGTAGACACGAAGAAAAAATAGCCAGCCCACAGAAGAATGGAACCCTCAAAACACCAAGGGAACCGCAACAACCTCACTAGAAAACAAGCACAAAGCCACAAAATCCCTCCAAAGCCAGTGAAAAATAGCAAAGAAGCCACGCTGCTCCTCACAACCACAAAGAAGGCCAGGAACAACATGGCAACACCCATCTGCATCGTCAGCATCATCTTTTTCAGTAGCCTCCCCACTCCCGGCCTCACCCTAGTTTGAAAACACCACTCCCACTCTCTCCATCACTAATTATTTGTTAATCATATATATATATATATAATAGCTATTTTGATAATATGGTTAATAAAATCTGTTATTTAAGTATTATTTTTTTAATTAAAACATTATAAGAAATCTAGATTATTTATTATATTATATATAATAAATAATTATTAAAATTGGTAGTTGTAAGAAATTAGAAATTATTATTTGATTTATGTAATATTTGTGTATATAAAATATGTGTGTTAAATAGTCATTTTTTTTTTAACAATCTAAGAATTCAAAAGATGATATTAACACCAATATTAATATGATCAATTGATAATAATATTTCTAATTACCGACATCCTTTAATTTTGTGAGTGTTCTTATTCAAGATTAAAATACCAAGAGAAAGAACAAATGTAAACCTAGTGTCTGCTTCATACATGGTTGTGGATAGCCTTACACAATACTATACATTAAGGTTTAATTTTTTTTTAAGTTGTGTTTTTTCCTTTGTGTATATTTAGGGCATGAAACTCTCCCTCTCCCTCTCTCTCTCTCTCACTCCCTCTATCTCTCTCCTCTCTACCCTTAACCCTAAACCCTAAACCATTAACTCTTAAACCCTTTACCCTCTCTCTCTCTCACTCAATCCTTCTATGTCTCTCCCCTCTACCCTTAACCCTTAAACGATCTACCCTCTATCTCTCTCCCACTCCCTCCCTCTCTCCCTCCGTCCCTCTCTCTCAAGTCTCTCCCTCCTACCCCCTCTCCCTCTCTTAGGTCTCTCTCTCTCTCTCACCCTCTCTCTCCCCCACCCTTAGCCCTTAACCCTAAAAACTTAAACCTCTACCCTACCCTTAACCATATACCCTATATCTCTCCCACTCCCCTCCATATCTCTCTCTCTCAACCCTCTACCCTACTCCCTCTCCCTCTCTCAGGTCTCTCTCTCTCTCTCTCCACTCCTATCTCTCTCCTCTACCCCAACTGGCCTATCCCTCCCTCATACCCCTCCTGTGTCTCTCTCTCTCTCTCACCCCCATCTTTCTCCCCTCCCTAACCCTAAAATCTAAAACCCTTAAAACCTCTAACCCTCTACCCTCTATCTCTCCCACTCCCTCTCTCTCAAGTCTCTCCCTCCTCCCTCTCTCTCTCTCTCTCTCTCTCTCCCCTTAACCCTAAACTCTAAACCCTTAACCCTCAAACCATAAACCCTTAAACCCTCTACCATCTACCCTCTACCCTCTATCTCTCTCCCACTCCCTTCCTCTCTCTCGCTCTCAAGTCTCTCCCTCCTACCCCTTCTCCCTCTCTCAGGTATCTCTCTCACTCACTCACTCACTCACTCACTCACTCACACTATCTCTCCCCCCTCCACCCTCCACCCTCTACCCTCTACCCTTAACCATTAAACCCTCTACCCTCTACCCTTAACCCTCTACCCTAAACCCTCTACCCTCTACCCTTAACCCTCTACCCTTAAACCCTCTACCCTCTACCCTCAAACCAATACCCTCTACCCTTAACCCTAATCCCTTAACTCTATACCATCAACCCTCTACCCTAAACCTTAAACTATAAACCATTAACCCTTAAAATCTCCACTCTTAACCCAATACTCTCTACCCTCTACCCTAATCCCTCAACCCTATACCTTCTACCCTATACATTGGACCCTCAACCCTAATCCCTCAAACCTATACCCTAAACCCTCAACCCTCAACCCTAAACCCTCAACCTTAAGCCCTTAAGCCCTAAACCCTTAAACCTTCTACCCTCTACCCTCAACCCTAATCCCTCAACCCTATACCCTCACAACAATACCCTAAACCATCAACCTTATAGGTCCTCAACCCTATACCCTCAATTTTCAACCCTCTACCCTATACATTGGATCCTTAACCCTCATCTATCTCTGTCTCTCCCTCCTCTTCTCTCCTCTCTATCTCACTTCTCCCTCTATCTATCCCTCCCTCTCTACCCTAATCCATCAAACCTATACCCTCAACCCTTAAGCCCTTAAATAATCAACCCTAAACCCTTAAACCCTCTACCCTCAACCCAATACCCTCTACCCTCAACCCTAATCCATAAACCCTATACCCTCAACCCTTAAACCATTAAACCCAAGTAAAATCTCTACCCTAATCCCTCAACCCTCAAACCTTAATCCCTCAACCCTTAAACTGTCAATCGTCAACTGTCAACCCTTAAACCCTAAACCCTAAACCCTCAACCCCTATACTCTCTACCCTATACATTGGACCATCAACCCTAATCCATCAACCCTGTACCCTCAATCCTCTATCCTCAACCTTAAAATCTCAACCCTGAACCCTTAAACCCTAAACCCTTAAACCCTCTACCCTATACATTAAATCCTAAACCCTTAATTCTCAACCCTCAACCCTTAATCCCTCAACCCTCAACCCTTAAAACCTAAACTCTCAACCCTTATAACCTCTACCCTATACATTGGACCCTCGACCATAATCATTCAACCATATACCCTCAAACATATACCCTAAACCCTCTACCCTCAACCCTAAACCCTCAATTCAAAGCACTTAAACCCTAAACCTTTAAAACTTCTACCCTCTACCCTCTACCCAATACCCTCTACAATCAACCCTAATCCCTCATCACTATACCCTAAACCCAATACCCTAAACCATCAACACTATAGGTCCTCAACCCTATACCCTCAATTCTTAACCATCTACCCTATACATTGGATCCTCAACCCTCATATATCTCTGTCCCTCCCTCTTCTCTCCTTCTCTCTATCTCACTTCTCCCTCCATCTCTCCCTGTCTCTCTCTCTCTCTCAAGTATCTACCTCCTACCCCCTCTCCCTCTTTCAAGTCTCTCTCTCTCACTCACTCCCTCTATATCTCTCCCCTATACCCTTAACCCTATACCCTCTACCCTTAACCCTTAAACCTAAACCCTTAAACCCTCTACCCTCTACCCTAAACCCCCTACCTCACCTTTAACACTCTACCTCAAACCTTTAACAATTCTATACCTCACTGCAGAATCTCAACCCAATACCCTCTACCCTCAACCCTAATCCATCAACCCATACCTTCAACCCCTACCCTCAACCTTAAACTCTTCAACCTCAACCTTTAAAACCCTACCCTCAAACCCAATACCCCACCTCACTCCTAATCCCTCAACCCTATACCCTCTATCCTATACATTGGACCCTCAACCATAATCCTCAAACCTATATCCTAAACCATCAACCCAAACCCTTAAACCATAAACCCCTAAACCTTCACCTCCACCCTCAACCCTATCCCCAACCCTATACCCTCAACCCAATAATTCAAAACCAACCCTATAGTCCCTCAAACCATAATCCCTCAACCCTATACCCTATACCCTCAACCCCCATCGCCTCTCTCTCTCTCTCATCCATCCCACCTCTCTCTCCCTCCCCCTCGTGACCTCTAAATTGTCTCGATCCACCCTCTCTCGCTTCCTTTCACCTACCTCTCACCGAATCAATCCTCACCACCTCTCTCACCCCTCTATCTCTCTCTCTCTCTATCTCCCTTTGCACCACCCTCTCTATCACTCCCTCTCTCTCCCTATCTCTCAGGTCTCTCCCTCCCACCCCCTATCTCTCTTAGGTCTCTCCCTTTGGCACCCTACCTAGGTAACTCTCTCTCTCTCTCTCCTCCCTCTCTCTATCTACCCCTCCCACCCTACCTATATAAGTCCCTCCCACTCCACCTCCCTCTCCCTCTCCCTCTCCCTCTCCCTCTCTCTTAGGTCACTCCCTCCCACAACCTCTCCCTCTCTCTGGTCTCTCACTCTCACACTACCTAGATCTCTCACTCCCCCTCTCTCACTTCTTCTCTCTCCCACTCCCTCTCACTACCTATCTATCAAGTCTCTCCCTCTCACCCCCTCACACCTTCAAGGTCTCCCCCAGAACCCTACCCACATAGCTCTCTCTTTCTCTCCCTCCCTCTCTCTCTCCCCCCCACTCTCTCTCTCTCTCTCTCCCTCTCTTTTAGTTCTCTCTCTCCCACCCCCTCTTTTTATCTCTCTCTCTCTCTCTCTCCCTCTATCCCTCCCACCCTACCTAGCTAAGTACCTCTCACTCCAACCCATTCTCCCTCACTCCCTCTCTCTTGGTTCTCTCCCTTCTACCCCCTCTCCCTCTCTCAGGTCTCTCTCTCACTACCTCTCTACCTCTCTCTCTCTCTCTCTCTTAGGTCTCTCCCTCCCTCTCTCCCTCCCACCCTACCTAGACAAATCTCTCTCTCTCTCTCTTAAAATTCTCCCTCTCTCTAAAGACATACATAAATACATACATATAAGCAAAGATACACACATACTTACATACATACAAGTATGCATACATACGTACATACAATCTTACATATATACATACATACACACATACATACATATAGGAATACACACATACATATAGGAATACATACATACATACATACATACATACATACATACATACATACATACATACATACATACAAGCATGCATACATACACACATACATGACATATATAAGCATACATACATACAAACATACAAATATATAAACATACATTCAATAGAGTAGAATTTAACACAAAGCAAGACATAACGCGAGTGCATTATAACACGCTTGCCTTATGTCTTGCTAGACATGTCTTGCACAAATGCAAAAACTATGTCAAAAGTAAGAAATAATGCGAGTGCATTATAACACAGTCGTGTTATATCTTGCTTTGGGAATCCCCAAGCCTTGGGCTTGGTATTTTTGTTGGAATACCAACCCAAAGGCTTGGAGGGCCTTCCCAATGTCCAAAGATGTGTTTGTGCAAATTCTACAATATTTCGCATAATCGGGTTCATGCTCACTATTAGGATTGCATGTGTTTCAATGTCAAACAAATCGAACACCTAGGTAATGTTAGGCTCTCTCTTATCTATCTAACGATGTATTTTTTTTCACTTTTTGACAATGTTAAGCCTTTGATCTATAATTTCTTTTGTTTGTGTGTCTCTTGTTTGGTAAAAACCAGTGTTTGGTGTTTTTTATTATTATAAATTAGCCGTTCATCAAAATTTCAAATAAATTACATTTTTAAAAACTAGACTCTGTTCTACACATTAAAAAAAAATCAATTAGTTTCCAAAATTTATAGGGGTAGCACGACCAAAATTCAATTTTTCAGGAAGTGTCCACTTTGAACATTAGTAAAAAATCAAATATTCATTAAAAAATTATGAGAAAAATGAAGTATAGACTACATAATGTTAGCTAATTTCTCACTAAAGTAATTTTAAAAATACTAAAAAAATGTCATTGTGCTAGGTACCCACAAAAGTTGCTATGTTATGTTTTTATGACAAAAAAAACCAATTTTTGTGGTCCCCTCTTTTGAACCCCTTAATCTTAACCATTTTCAAAATAAATTAGTAGTTTAGAAAGTAAACTCAGAGCACTATGATCCTTTTTTTTGTTGCATCTCAAAATTTTGAGTGTAAATATCCTCAATTTCATGTCCAAGGTTGACTAGTATTTCCCGATTTCAAAAAAATTGTGGCCACTTAAGCCCCCTTTTTGACCCCCCATCTTTTTGCACTTACCCAAACCTGAACATCCAACAACTATAAAAATACTAATTATTTATTAGATGAAGTTGATTAATAATAAGGAGACTTATCAAAGTGCAATTATCACTTAAAATGGGATAGTACAATTTCTTGAACCAATTCTAGATATTGTCCTTTATAAGAAACAAGCTTGAATATTTTGAACTCTAAATATTTTTCTTGTAAAATTATTTTTTGTATTTTGATCACCCTCAACAAATCAGATCATATATAGTATTGACCTCCAATTAGCTTCCTTATGTTTAAAAATTAATTAAATAATTAAAAAAATAGCCCTATTTCTTGAGAATGTTTTCTAAAGGACCTTTAATCTCAATCTAAGACTAAATCTCCTCCAAATTTTTAATTTCTTTGATTTTTGAGGTGTAGTGGTTCTAAAAATACAATATCTAAATGGAGAACACATACTATAATTTTTTTGAACCAATTCTAACTATTAAAATAGAGGGAGAGAGTTACTTCAAGCATGCTTTATTAAATTCTCAATCCCTTCCCATTTGAACCAAATAGAAGAGTATTTAAATGGAATGAGGTACCAAATATGTTTTGTCTTGAGGTGAAGACTAATTTGGCTATGATAAAATATAGGATTTGGAAGTATTTTTGACTTGGATGGAGGAAAATATTTTAGAAAATAAATTAAGACTAAAACTTTGTTGAGTACATAAATAATATAATCCAATCTATCCCTTTTGTTAGACCAAGTACATTTACCTTTACTAGGCTTGAGATCCTCAAGATCAAAGAGGCTGATTATCTACACTATGTACATTCTTTATCTCTATCTTAAACATGAATCTAACCTCTTTTCTTATTTTGACTAAAATATAACATGGCTAGTGTTTAACCCAATAATTTACCATGTTTTCACCCATATGTGAATAACATATGCATGCAAAAAATAGCAATAAATTTTTTCTTTTCTAAATCAATAATAAGATTCACATTTGGAATAAACCCATTCCAAACTCCCATTGCATTTCAATAATGAAAGATGCATATTCAAAATTAATCCCATTTCAAATTTTCATTACATTTTCATAAAGTGCATTGTAACATAATTCTCAAGTAATGATTATCTATTACATAATCCTATATAATGATAAATTTTTGCCAATTTACAATTTCTCAATAAGAATAGAGAAACATGTTTACATACATAGCTTCCATGAGATTAATGAAATAAAGATACAAATGGTCTAGATGTCCCTACTTGGGCATACATCCTAGATGTCCCCAACATTGGTGCATACATTCTAGATGTTCCCATTTCTAGTGCATACATTCTAGTTGTTCCCAATACTAGCATGGACATCCTCAAATCTCAACTGCCAACTGTATGAGGGGGAGCATCACTCAAGTGCTTTTCTGCCAACCACAAACTTACTATGGTCCCTTGCACATCTACTTAACTGGTAAGATGGCCCTACCCTTCAATGAAGAGATTCATTTGCTAACCCCATAATCCTAGCCTTCCTAAGCATAGTATTGTGTCCTATATATCTAGGGATACCATACAATGGCTACAACCTACATGTATGAATTCTCTACCTAGAATGCAATCATGGATCATAGTGAATTGAGAGTGTAAACAATGGCTACTTACACTACTTTAGCCAAAGAATTCAACACCCAATACTTCGAGTGCGAGTTATCTATCCACCCACTCTTTAGCTCGATTTGGTATTGAACATAAATGAAACATAAATTCACTCTAAGGTGATGACATAATAGATTATCCAACAAGGTTCTCCCTTTCCCATGGATTGTCCTAACCCTAGGAATAACCAAGCTAACCATACATGCACACATAATAAGTGATCTAATAGGTTAATCCCTTTCTCATGGATTATCTAACCCCAAGAATAACCTAATTAACCACCCTGGGTAATCATAACACCATAAAAATAAATAACTCCAATTCAAAAAATATGATCACAACATTAAGTGCCTTCTTTTTAGAAGTATGATCTTCTCAATAAAAGACCTCATTAAAAAGTATAATCTCATCAATAAATGAATCAATTAAAGTTATAATCAACAATCAAGTGAAAAATCAGATCATATAAGTTAACCCCAACCTATTTGCTTCATTCAATAATCAAGTAAACAACCAAACCAAATAGGTTATTTCCAACCTAGGGTTTCAATCAAAATGATGTAACAAGTAAGTGATCATAAACAAATTATAAAACCCCTCTTTCAATATACCTCAAATATTCATACGTTTACAATGTTCACTGTATTTGTATATAAATTGGAGAACATGAGCCTGAGAGGAGTTTGTTCTTCTACATCTACAAGTCCTCTTCTCTATATGGCTTTGGGTTTCCAAAACGTGAGTCCTCTTCTAGAATTTCATAAAAAGGAATAGAATCTTAATTAGGTATATGATTATAGTATAATAAAAAAATACACTTGTAAACCCTACTATTGAATATTGATATAACAATCAAGTTTACACCCTAACCCTAGGGAAAATGTTATCTCCCTACTTCAAGGAGATATGAGAAATAATCAAGTATATAATATCAACATAGTTTGCACATAACAACACAACCTATCAATGATGACATGTCTATCATGCCATCATTCCTATTGCTTACTAACCTAGCTTTATCCACAAAGGTTTTCCTAGCATCATAAGCTAACAAATCAAGATAGCAAGATGTTCCATATTTCACTCTTCATGCAACATCCACATAGCCTTAACGAACTAAGTATAGTTCTAATAGCATTAAAGCCACACATACTTCAACATAATATAAATGTATTCCCAAATGAGAGGGTTTCACTAATTCAAGACTCAATCAAGTATCACATAAGATTATTCTATACTAGGTAATA